>OMNW01011157.1:0-20143 GCA_900303245.1 Selene dorsalis
TTCTGTGCAGTTCAAGGTTGAAGCAGTCACAATGAGAGGCGTTTTTGTGTTTATTTAGCAAACAATTTCAGTGCGTTGCAGCGTCAGACTTAAGAGGTGGAGGAGGAGGAGACGAGAGATGAGGGCTAGAAGACAGGCCTGTCGCTTTTGTTTGGTGCTGAATGCGCTTATAGACAAGCAGGGATTTTCTCTAAGTGTCAGGATGAAACATAAGCAGGCTTCACAGCCAAGAGCTGGAGTGGTGGGAGAGTGATGGAACCAGCAGAAGTCGCTGGTGACAGAATGCTGTCTGTGTGTGTGTGTGTGTGTGTAGACGTGGGGTATTGATATGCTGGGACTGAAGCTCGGAGCAGATGGACAGAGCAGGCTGGCCCTGTGTCGATCCTGTGAGCTCTGGCTCCTTCTCGCAATCCCCCTTTGATGGACACAGACACACACACACAAATATACACATGGCCCAGGCAACTGTGCCAAGCCCATATTTTACCAACTTGATAAAAGTCCTATAGGATAACAAATGGTCGATCATCCTGTCATTAATAACCATTCTGTCATACTGATCTGTAGCTATGGCAGATGTGGCTGGTTAATGAGACCGAATGGAGAAGTTCTCCAGTGGCATATCAGAGCAGACAGCCAGATTTGGCCAAGAGGATGTGGAGACTAAAAGCAGAACTGTACATGCAGTTGGAGGAACATAAAGAGTTAAGGGTGAAAAAACATTACCATATTTGAAATTATGCAGAAGGTTGAGGGGTGTATTGTTTTACTATCTGCGTTTTTGTCTCCATTTTTCTCTGTCTCTCTCTTCCTGGCACCCCTCAGACCTCTCTCCAATCTAAAGCCAACATGCTTGGCTGCATCCCTATCTTCCTCCCTCCTTCCGTCTCTCTCTCTCCCCTCCTCTGGCTTCTTCTCCTCCTGGTTCCTCTCCTCTCCTCAGAGGGGTGGCATAGGGAGTGGAGGGGTAGAAAAGTGCAAGTGCTGGTGAATTGCTAATAGGCAATCATAGTGCTCAGGACAAGGATGCCTACTGGAGGTCTAGGGACCATTAAAGAAACGTCAACTCGGCATAGGTATGCCAAGAATTATGAGTCAGTGGGCAGGCAACACTTCTTGGCTCCTACTGGTCAGGGCAGCAGGCCGTAATCTGTCACAATCCTGGAGTTGCTGTGACAGCAGCAGGAGCATTCTGGGCTCAACACAGAGGGTAAAGGAAACATGCCGCTAAGGGTGTGTGTGTGTCTGTGTGTGTGTGTGTCCATGTATAAGCCAGTATGAGTGTGGCTGAGTGCATGTAGGGCTGTGCATTAAGTGGAAAATCTACCAAAACCAACATTATGCTTGTAACGACTCAAGATTTAATTTAAGTCATGTTCAGTAAATTGATTCTGTTAGAAAAATGTAGCATACCCCTTTACTGCTCCTCAATATACAACAATGAATCACACATAATCTCTGTGTTTCTCATACTGCAGGATATAGTCACTCACAGATTAGGAGCACCGCTGCTGAAATTTCACACAGTCATTAATATCAACGGGCTGCTAATGATTTTCACTCACACTGTGAGCACGACAACACCCAGTGTTATCTTGGAATTGTTTTGAGTTATCCACTTGTGCATGAAAACCCCCAGACCCTCTCCTCATTTCTCAACGAACATCTACACAAAAGATATCGTTAACGTCAGAGCAGTGCATAACTCTCCTAAGGAACAGGGCGGTGCTTACCACAGAGCAGCAGGAAAGTGATGGTGAAGGAGAAGGTTTACAGCAAGTTGATCATATGGCAGGAAATGTACAGTCTGGGCTGCAGTGTGTCGGTTAATAAACGATGCAAGGAAAAATGAATGTTGTTTCCCCCAAGTGCTGTAGAAGTAAAGAGTGTTAGCCTTAACAAACATCTCCCTCAGAGCACTAACGGTGCGTATTTTGCCCGGTCAGGAACATTACTTGCATCCATAGCTACTACACTCACAGCAACAGTGTATCATATGTTAAAGCAAACTACTTTGTTTTGTTGCAATGATGTTACTGCTGCACTTACTTAGCCAATAATTGAATGTCAGGTACAAGCTCGATAATACAAGCTCTTGAGAATTAAAACTATGTTTCAGTTTTCAGATGAGTCTATTAAACTGGTTGGTTAGGAAGTGAAAGAAGGAGCTCAGGTTAGTAAGGCAAATTAGAGATGCAAAATAGTCACCTTTAAAGCTCATATAATATGTATCATCACTGTTGCACAACTTTTGTTTTTCAGTAAATGGTAAATTAACTTCTACTCGTAAAGGTCAAAAGCTGTAAATTAAGACAAACAGGAATAATCCTATGATGATCCCAAGGTCATTTGAAGCTATACCCAGACTCACATGAATAAGCTCCGGCGTCGCATCTTCGTGGACAAAGACACAACACCACCACTAGTGAAACTAATTCTAGAGGAAACACTGAATCCTAAATACAAAAAACTAGTCACTGTGCTTGCATCAAGTTTTTGGATTTAATCCAAACTCTGGAAGTCAAGTCAGCATTGTTCCATCGCACAGTTTAAAGCAATTTTAAATAACCATGTGAGCCCAGTGTGGCAAAATAGTTCTGCTTTCCAGAGGAAGCACCAGCAATTTGTTTCATAAACAGAAACAAAACTTTTTCATTCAGAACTTTCTAGTGGCGCCGTCCTAGAATGTATTAGAGATAAGAATAAATATTAGTCATTATATTACTTATCATAAATAACTTTGCTTATTGCTTGGTGCAAAGAATATGTTTGATTTCTGCTGAGTGATGTGAACTTCAGGTCATATTATCTCAGTCCACAGTGAGTGCACTAGTAGTAGCTTGCTTGCTTGTGCTCATGCTGTGATGTTGTACATCATTACCATAGCTGCAACTCACTCACAGTCAGGCTGGACATAATCTTCAAAGCAAATATCAAGGCAGCAGCCAGATAGTGAACATGGAGTCGGTGCATAAGGGCACCTTTGAGCATTAAAGCCTCACACAACTCTAGATCTGTAACTTTGTCACACGACATATCCTCTACCATTTCGTTACTTCCTGCTCACGCCGGACGCTCGCTGTGTTGCATGCTGGGATTGGCACATTGCTGCCCTTCTGAAGCCACTGGGTTGGGTCCGTTGTCATGATCTTATCTGTCTAAGGACAGTTCCTCAAAATGAACTGAAGAGCGTAAACCACATCAAACAGCGAGCAGAATAAGAAAGAGAAAGGGAGGCAGAGAGAGAGAGAGAGTGTCTGTGTGTGTGGGAGAGATGTGAGCCCACCAAAAGCTTAAGCCTCCAGTGTGCCGTACAGATAAGATTCATTAGATAGGTTGGTAAATGCAAGAGAGAGGCAAAGCAAGGCAGACAGAGAGAGAGGGAGAGATTGAGCTCGCTGCTGCTCCAGCATTTGTTGACACAGATTTACAATGAGTCTCCCACTGCTTCACGCATTACAGTAACACGCCATGTCAATAGCTCTCTGGGCTTGAAAAGCAGCCGTGCCAAAGATGTCTGGGAGTGATGCCCTTCCCCTGATTACCAAAGTGTGGCTCATAAGTCAGGAAGTGGAGGATAAGAAGGAGCAGGAGAGGGGATTTTTTTTTATTTTGTCTTTTTGTTTCTCTTTTTTCTTATTAATAAATCCCCACCCACTCCTTTCTCTCAATCTCTTCTCGAGCATCTTTTCATTAGTTCTCTTTTCTGTCACTTCTCTAAGATCCTTTTCCTCCCCCCCTTCCATCTCTCTTAGTCTCTTTCTCCTCTCTCCCTCTGTTTCTCTTTATCTCTTGGACGCCCTGCTACAGGCTCAGTAGGACAGGATTTAGGCATTAGCTCAATCCCCCTATCTACTCCCCCTCATGATTGCACACTGTTTCTGTCACCCACATACCCTAGTCTACTGCACGAGTCTTGCAGGACTATGAGTCTCTTATACAAATAGTGGTAGAGAGCTTATACTCCACAAGACAGGAAGACGTAATCAACCAGACAGACCCGCACTGGTGTGTGAGCGAGTGACAGCTTCTGTGCCAAGGGTTGTGTCACTGATAAGCAAACCCAGAGGTGGAGGGTGAGATTTTTTAGGTGTTTTGAGTTCAACTGACTCTACAAAAGTAATAAAGAGTTTGATGAGAACCAGCGCAGGCTCGTGCCATGCAAACTCTGCTGAGTCACGGGGCGCCACAAATGAGGTGGTTTTGATGTGTAACATTCACCTTCATGAAATCTTGATGAGAGCTGAGTTCTGCTGTCTGTATAATGAGGGCTTTAGCAGTCAGACAGCTGGCCAACCACTCCAGCTAGTAAAGCTATGATAATAGAGAGGGTTGGAAAGCGTTCGGTAGATGGACTTCAGGCGGTCTGCGAGGCAGTTAGTGTTTTGGGGGAAGAGATAAACAAGAACTTGGATGGCATCAGACAACAGAAGGTCTAATGGTTTTAATCAGAGATGTTGTAGTGGTACTGGTAGTAATGGTACTACAGATCGCACATGTTTGTGAGTTAGCTGCAGCCTCATTGCTAATTGGTGCATTACAGTGAGCATTCAGTGTAACAGATGGATATCAACAGTTTTGTTCCAAAAGGAGCTATTCAGCCTTTGAAAAAAGTAACACTCACTTATGCAAAACTACTACAAAGCAAAAACTAATTGCACTCTCTAAACAAGAACACACATTTTTGTCTACGCCTGCCAAAACTCACCTTTACAGAATGCATACTTCTTTATTCTAGGAAACCATAAATCATAGGTTCATGTTTATTTCTCAGTCGAAATGGATAGAGCGTTACGGAGAGCAACTTTTCATTCACATACAAATGTGATACCGACTAGCTGAGGTCTGCAGGTGTCTCTCAGTCCATGTCAGCGCCTCAAGCTCTAAATCCTCTCGGTTCTGATAGGAATCCCAAAGCTTATAGTGGCTGCCATCTCCTCAGCACTGACTGATGCTTCTTATCAGGACCACCACACTGCTGCCGCCAGCACATTTTCACATATGGGTAAATTATAAATCACTCGCACAAACATTCTCCCACATACATTCAAGCACATAGAGAAACCTGGTAACATAGATTCAATACATTCACACAGGGCAGGGCTGATATAGCATGAGACTATTCATTCGGAAGTGCAGTAATGACTCTGTCAGAAATGTACTTGCACGTACCCACTTGTTTGTTTGAGCAGATGTTAAATTTCAGGCATCTTCATCTGACATGTGGCTGAGGTACAAATATTTCATATATAGTATACAAAAAACATACAACAGATTGTTTTAGCTTTTAATGCAGCATATTCTGTACAACTTGGTAACTGGGAGTAAAGCTTTGGCTGAGGACTGAGCTGAAATATTTGATTAATTAATATGTATTGTACATTCTTAAAATTTGGATAGATTTGATCATCTGTATATTAGGTAAATGCAAATAACCAAACATTATTGAAACATCATAACACAGATAATTTTTTTGAATCAGGTGGGGACGGTTGTTTAGAAGAGGAAAGAGTCTTAATCTCTAACACATCACTTTATGGCATATAAATCAATTACAAAAATAATGCAGTTTGCAGAACTCCAAAATAATCTCATGTAGATTCATACACCAATCAGGCATAACATAATGACTACTGACAGGTGTGAATAACACTGAATGACATTTCATCATGGACCTGTTAGTGGGTGGGATATATTAGTGCTCAGAGCATCTCAAAAACTGCAGCTCTTGTGGGGTCTTCCTGCTCTGCAGTGGTCAGTATCTATCAAAAGTAACCCGAGGAAGGAACAGTGGAGAACCAGCGACAGAGTCATAGGTGGCGAAGGCTTGTTGATACACGTGGGGAGCGAAGGCTGGCCCGTGTGGCCCGATCCAACAGACGAGCTGCTGTAGCTAAAACTGAAGTAAATGCTGGTTCTGATAGAAAGGTGTCAGAAGACACAGTGCATCACAGTTTGTTGTGTATTTGGCAGCAAAAGGGACCAACACCACATTGGGCAGGTGGTCATAATGTTATACCTTGATCAGCATGTATATATATATGTATATATATATATATATATATATATGTATGTATGTATGTATATAGGTAAGGAGAGAAAAATATAGTATCCAAAAATATGTAATGTATAGGGTCCACACAGGGGAGTAATACAGATTATGCCGAGTGTAGTTTACTGTCTGGCCATAAATGCAGAACTTGTTAATCACAGAGACTCTTACCATTGTCACAGTGTTTTATTATCTGACTAAAAATGTGCATTGTTTTGAAAAACGCATGGGATGATATCATTCACTGCGAAGCTGCACACTCATAATGCTGTCACATTTAGATGTAAAAGTGGTGAGATGTCTTTTCATATCCAGTTAAATTTACAATATTAAGAAATCGCTCATTGCCAGCTTGAGTAAGCCTTTTAAATGTGATCTTTATTTGTGATTTTATTGTTAATGAACAATAATTGTGACTGCAATGAAGCACTTCATAACTGTAAATCATTCCACCATGCCCTTAGCTCTCTGTCTCTCTCTCTCTCTCCCACCAGCTCTCGTGTCCCTCTTACTGTATACAGTACAGATTTATTAGCTGAAGCTGGAGCCCCCGGACAGTTACCACTCAGCACTCCTTCAGATCAATAATTGGAAATATTAATTATATCAGCATAGATGGCCCAGTCAGAAGGGGGCTGTTTATGCTCCTGTTACTGAGCAGTGCAGCAATATGAGCTTTGATGGCCCGCTAATACGTATTAATGATCCCAGGACAAACATTACTCTATATTAAATCTGAGTGAAAGTTAGGAGACACCACACATAGTGAATAACTATTAGAGTTATTTTATTGCAAGCACTGTAAGTAAGTGCTGTTGCATAACTGTTGTAAAAAAAAAAAAAAGACATTTACTACTGAGAGACGAGCTTCTGTTAAACCAGGACAAGATTTACTGTAGTTTTATCTCTGTTTGCTGCATTCCTGTGTATTGGAGGTTCATCTTTTTGGATAATATGGAAGTTAAAGACCAGCACAGTTTGGGGCTTGGAACAGAACCAGGTCTTGGAAAGACTTTCCAGAGCAGAATCATTGTCTTGCTACTGGTCCTCTCTCTGGAGTTTAAGCAGTGTGGATTCTGGGACTCTGTACTGCTCCATCCTGCTAAAGTCTACTAGTCATGAACTCATTAGTGTCATAGATAGTGCCAACAGTAGACTCTAAATCCTCCCTACTACGAACAGGCCAAGTCGACTACAGTTCCTTGACTAGCTCGGTGTAATTTGAAATCAGACAGTCGAATGTATTTTGTGGTCAGAGCCCAGGGCCTTTGGTACTTTTTGTGGCCAATAATAGTTCCAGTAAAAAGATGTTTGCTACCCAGCCAGGCCAAACTTTACCAGACAACTGGAGCTACTGCATGATCAAATCAGATAAACGGTACATCTGTGGAGTGTGCATGTATCGGCCTAGAGTGCTCACGTTATGGCATGTCATTTTGTAGCCAGTTCCAGTCAAAAAACCAAACCACCAGTTTTAAAAGATGAGCTAACAAAAAGTAGAAACACACCAGCGGACTATGTGTGCATTTTCCAAGCCTATTACACACTACATTATGTACAGTAGGCCTCAGGGTTTCTATGTCACCCTCCATATAAAACAGCAGCATGCTATGGCTAAGAGCTTTAATTCAACTGACTGGAGGCTTAACCGGGTAGATGAGGTGGCTCACAAAAAGCATATGGAACTATAGATTTGCCAAAGCCCTTAGAGCAGCAGAGCTCATGGAGTGAGGAAGAGAGAAAGGCAGAGGTAGTTGAACTAAAAAAGAAAGGAAAAGCACATTTTCTACTAGAGGAGCAAAATGAAGAGCGGTAACTAATTTGATGGTCTGCAAGGCCATTAAAATGTTGTGAGTCATCAGATAAGCTCGTTTATTCAGAGTAATCAAAAACATTCAACTCGCATTCAATTAAACCTGATGACGGACCTAATAAAAAAGCTCTAGAAAATGTCACTGATCCTCAGGAAAGTGTCTCTCATGTGCTGTTTCCTTAACATAGACTGTACAGTCTGTTACAGCCAGTCACCAACATGTAAAGACCACTTGTGGCTTTCTGGAAGACAAAGAAGCACACACACATTCACATTCACACAACAAATAGCATACTGTGTGTTTCTAAAGTCAAGGTATCCTGACTTGAGAAACGCACAGTATGTGATTTGTTTTGCTGAAACATGCACTGTTTTTAAAGAGAGTGTTATTCACTGGGCTACATCCATGTTTTCCTCATGGGTATTGAAATGCAAATAATGCAAAGCAAATTCAGAGACAGCAAATATTTGGAGGAGACACATCCTCACCAAATATCACATTTGGATTGGAAGCAACCCCCCCCCCCCATTCAAATGCATTTTTATGATAGTAAGACCAGGAATGCCATGCCTTATTTGGGAAACCTTGTTGAATAAAACCAGGTATTTAAGTCACACACCCTTGGGTAGATAAACGTGGCAAGGAAAAAAACAGAATATGAGGCCAGTCGAATGAAAGTTTCTCTACAAATAATTGTTTAACTTTGAAAAAAAAAAAAAAAAAAGTTTTCCTCATTTGGTCAATTTATAATTAATGTCCCACACACTGTAATGTGTTTGTAACGGTGGTGCGATAGGGAGGCAGGTGGTTGATTTGTAAATATGCAGTGTTTGCAGATAGCGGTTGTGTTGTCTTATTCAGTGTGTGTTTAAAAGTGAAAGGCGGGAGGGTGGAGTCAGAGCTGTAGAAACGCCACTCAACAGAAGAAGCAATCTTATCTAAGAGTTGCAGGCTCTATCCCTTGCTTTCTCTCTACATGTACTGTATCTCCCTCACCCCTCTCTCCATTTCTTGTCCACAGTCTCTCTCCCTCCTTCCTCCTCTGTTCCCCCAACTCACCTAACCACAACTGTGGCAAAACAACAAAAAACATCCCAATCAAAACTTGTGTTATTTGTCCTTGTGGTCCTTGTGGGTGTGTTGAGAAGCCACCAGCTCCAGCCCCACAAAGGACATAGCAAACACATACCCCACAGTATCTGAAGTTAATGAATAGTCTCCCTGGTAACAGCCGCGCTTGATAAATTTTTACATAAAGTCACCATGTGTGAGGATGCGTTTAGTACAAGTGTGCTTTGCAACATGCATTTAATTTCTGATGTGATTTTTTTTTTTCGAACGTGTTTAAGGGAAAAGGAACAAACAGAGAGAAGTCAGTAGTGACTGTTCAGGACCATAATGCGTTGCTTTCAGGCAAATAAGTAGACCATTAAGTTGGCATGTTGGAGACTGAACAGTAACTAGCTTTAGAGAGAGCTGCCGCCCACACACTGGCACCCTGAAGAGACGGCTGAGATCATAGCATGGTAGAGGAGCCTCAGCTGTGGATTTGGCCTCCTCCATCATGCGTGCAAAAAAAAAAAAAAAAATCAGCTGGCAGGATGGAGGCATCTTTTGTCCGTTTGACATGTCAAAGGCAAATTCAAAGATTTCCTGTGTTGTTGTGAAAGAGCAGAGGGTTGCAAAGTTATCTGTGAATTTGTCTGGCGGATGATTTCTTATTTTCCTCCCTCTCTTGTTTGGAGGTGTCTCTGTCTCAGAGGCTGCTTTGAACACGTGTGCGATAGCATTGCGGTTGATTCTGTAATCTATCCGTACATGCTGTGGAGCAGAGTGCCCTGTGGCTTGGCATTAGCATACTGTAGGGTTACTGTGCTCGTGTTGTACAAGGAAAAGAAAGCACTTGTAGATGGAGAGCGAGAAGGATGGGGAGCGAGCCAAGAAACAAGTAGCTAAAACCTCAACCTTCACAAGCATAATATCCTCCCTGTTTTCCTACAAAGACTTAGCCGCTGCTAGTTATTATTTACGATGGGTAAATTTATGGAATAATTTCAGTGAAGGAAGGTTACTCAGTTCCTCAAGGTGAAAATGGATACGTTTAGCACTTAACGAATCAGGCCCGGCCTCTCCCCCATATATCAGCATGTTATTAAGACATTTTAAAATCCCATTATGGTGTTTCTCCTTGAACATGTCATGCTTTTATTGGACTGCCCTGTCTTTAAATCTGACCTTTTCAGCCCTGCTCTGGAATCGAACTGAGAAAAAAAGATTACATGACAGGACGATGGAGCAAAATATACATATGAAGGTGTAAAAATATCAGTGCTGAATGGTTCAGTCATTTGACTGGGATGCCAGGTAATGGCAAATAGTTTCAAGCCATAAAAAGATGTTTAAATAGAAGCTACAAATGGGTTACTGTAAATAGCTGAGTCTGGTCTAAAAGGTTGCTTTTATGTTCCGGTAATCTTGTTACAAATTTGTGCTCCTTTTGGCCCCAGATGTGTTAAAATGTTTGTGTTTTTATCATGAAATCCATTTGTTTTAGGCTAAATCAAAGGGGAGGGCAGAGATCTGCCAACATGAATTATTTTGTAAGCATATGTACACCTATAGTACATATGCATATGATATGCATGTGTGGGTGGGGATATATCCAGTATATGTGTGAGGAGGATGTGTGCGTTCAATAAAAAGAAAGAAGAAATGGTTCTGCAGCATTATATAAAACAAAACAAAAACATGTTGTAAATCACAGCTGCATCTTTCCAACTTTTTCCTCCAAACAAATCAGGCCCAAGTCTGGTAAAATTGTTCAGCTTGAACAACAATAATGAAAAAAGAAGGAAGTAAAATTGGGGAAGGAGGAGAGCGTGACACAAAAACTGTGATGACAGAGGCATCTAATCCAGGCAATGCCATTCTTATCAGGGTCCAGTGGATTAGAGTGAGCCTCCTAACCAGAGAATCCTTCCCAGCCAGACACTCTCCACAGCCCAAGGGCCTGGATCAATAGGCCTGCATTGATCTCTCTCCTCCTGTGGCTGGATTCACTTTTATTAGGACTGCCTCTGCATTTCTCCCTTAGACACACATATTCAGCCCTTCAACCTCTCCATGCACCTGCCATGAAAA
This sequence comes from Selene dorsalis, assembly GCA_900303245.1. Classification (NCBI taxonomy): domain Eukaryota; kingdom Metazoa; phylum Chordata; class Actinopteri; order Carangiformes; family Carangidae; genus Selene; species Selene dorsalis. Next base: position 11,008 of record OMNW01011157.1, read on the forward strand.
ACCACAGATACAAATACAGCCACACGAGCGCGCACACACATGCTGTATTTTATGTGTGACCAAGAGCTGGGGTTGTTTTGTTTACACTGAATAACAGACAGCAGAAACACTATAGTGACAAGTCAAGCTTAGCTGCATGATGGCGTTTTGATTTCCTCTCCAACCAAGGCACTTTGATCAGTATCGCAGAACCACCATTAGTATGGGAGAGAGGACCTTGACACCTTTGGTTTGTGGCCTCTGGTTGTATTGACGACAGCCAGACAGAGTCACCGGTGCTAACTTCTCTGTTGCTCTTTCTTTTCTCTGCTCCAGATGACTCGCCCCATCCAGGTGAAACCAGCTGACAGCGAGAGCCGTGGAGGTAGTTGTCTTCTTTTCTTCGTCATTTATTCATCTCCCCTTTCCATCTGTCTCATCGAGGTTAATTCTTTTCATTCTTTCATTTCTTCTGATGTCATCTGTTCCACTGCTCTCAATGCAACATGTCATACTCTCTTTCCTTCAAGTCTTCTCCATTCCTTCATTGCCATGCTGTATAAATATGTCATTTATACACTGTAGCAACATGACCATTGCAAAAGAAGTTGAAACCAAACCATGCATCTGAATGTATATTAAACACATCAAGTAACATCTAACACAAAGAGGTTTGGTGTCAAAGTTTTAGTGGAGAAGCCTGTAATCTGGTCTCATACTGCAGCATTTATTTCATTTGTTACTGGTTCAAATCCATTGGGGTTTATGGAATAATCTCTGTTTTTTGTTCTCCTCATCCTGCCTGTGCCCTTGTTCTGTTTGTAATTGATTAAAGAGTCTGTGTTATTGAAAGGATGTAGGGCTCTGATGGGCTTTCCTGCTGCCGCTCTCTCTTTTCTTGTTTCCTATGCCAAGCACATTATCATTGCACTGTAAATTAGATGGTGTTTGGGCTCAATTCTGGAGCCATAGCCACGCAAAGGCCCTGTTAAAGCCCACACTGCTTGATCTGTGTGCATTTGAAACACGAGAGTAAATGGTATAGAGGGAGGGAAAATGGAGCAGGAGCACATACAGCTTGCCAAACAATCAATAAATTTGCAGGGTTCTTGCCAAGATCCTCATTACTTGGCCTTAATTCTGTTGTCTTTGATCTCTTCCGTTTTTGGAGGCTTTCATTTACTCACTGCCTATCTGCATATATGTTAATGAGATGAGGAGGCATCCTTCAAGTCACTGGCAGAGACAATGAACCTTGCTGTTATTTTTTTTCGGTGTGCATCTCGTGTGTCACCCCTGAAACAAAGCAAGTGGCTTTTTTGTTATTTAAAGGTGGAATTCTGTTTTGAGGCCTTTCTCATCTTTGTGGAGGGAGACACAGATAGAGATTTGGAAGTGAAAAACAGGCGGGGGGAGAAAATGCATAAAAATTATGCCAACTGCATGCAGCTGCTGTGCTGCACTTCTGAGGCTTTACCTAAAAACCTCTGTCTGTTTTGGTTGAATTAGAATGGCTGGCCACTTGGCTGCCTGTCAAATGCACACAGTCTTCAAAGGACAGCATAACCCCTTGAGATTGATGGAGGAAAGGCCAATAAAGATCACTTTCTTTCTTTCTTTCTTTCTTTCTTTCTTTCTTTCTTTCTTTCTTTCTTTCTTTCTTTCTTTCTTTCTTTCTTTCTTTCTTTCTTTCTTTCTTTACTCTCTCAGCCATTTATTCAGAGCTTTAGAGGAGTGGTGAGACAAGCAGAAGGGTCTTGTGTTGTCAAGATTGATGTCTCCTATAGCTCCATTGATTTTACCATTGTGGTGCTGTGTGTCCACATTAACAATGACACTCAGCTGTCTCTTTACTTGGTTGTGAGTGGTCAGTTTTAGAGCTCCCAGGGCACTTTGGTCAGTATGGGGTCCTCTTATTGGCCAGCCATGGGGACCCCACTGAGGAACAAATGAGTGCAGCAACAGACCTGAGAGTTGCACATCATCTTAAATGAACAGGTCAGAGTGGCGCCGCAGGGGCAATCAAACACTAGCGTGACTTTAACGGGTTAGGAAGTAGAAATGGAAGGGTTAGATGGGGAATGTGCGAAGGGGAATGGATCTGATCTCCATTTTTTTTTTTTTCAGATCTCCCATTCTCATTCTGCCTCTAATCTGTTGGCCTTAATTCTCTCTGTGATAATCACTGGCAAAGATAATTTTGGTTTTCTCTGTATCTGCTTCCGTCTTCAGCTGCTCTTGCTACTGTTAGCTGATGGACTGTGCTGCTGCTGCTGCTGCTGCTGCTGCTGTTGCTCCTCCATGGCCTACTTAGACAAGCCTTTGCTTCTTATTTGCTGTAAAAGACTGAAGAGGATTTCATTTCATTACTCTTCTTATTTCACACTGTCAAAACTGCCAAGATTACATTTTTGTTATTTTGATTCCTATTTGCCTGAAGTTGCCAGAATCCAGATCAATACGTTCAGGACTGTAACTCTGTGTGGTGTAAAGGAACTGGAAGAGGAAAAAAATATTAATTAGCCTCTCAGAAGGACAGACACCAGAGACAGACCTAGTTCTTAGACCTCTCTCTCTCTTTTAGTCCAATAGGGGACGTATTCCTCAGTGCACACAGTCACACTAGAACACGCAGTCATAATAATTAGTCCCTTAATCTCATTATGGGGGGGACAGTTCAGGTCACCTGAGCCAAGTGGGCCATCCATAAGGGAAAGACCTGTTTCTATGGTTGTATACCTGCTGGACCTCAGCTCCTCCAGGAGCATTTCTCTGGTGTTATTAAGACCAGACAGGTCCAGACCAGAGCAGTGTGCTTTCCCTGGTTACTGTTGCAGTAAAATACGAGCCTGTCTGCCTCTGGTCATCAAAGTGGAAAACAGTAGAACATATTCTTCTCACTAATTCTCCTGAATATTTGATGACTCTCGGACATTTGACTGTGTTGGAACAAACTTATAAAAATTAGTACACCCAGCCGCTAGGTAACTTGACTGGGGCCATACAGGTAAACCACCTTGCCTATAGAAATTAAAGGGAAATATATTGTAGAGTAAATCCATCCAAACACTCTGTCAGCCCCCGCTGCCGCCTAGCAAAGACACACTGTGAAATGAATATTAATGGCCAATCACCTACCTAATCTAGCAGAACAGCAGCCGTTACACATTGAGCCACCAGCACCTCGAATGTCTCCGTCACTGATGACGCAGAGCATTGTGGGATGTTTGTGTTGGGGAGGGGGACATTTAAGAGAGATGCAGTGAGGAAGCAGCAGGGACCTGTCTCTCTTGTTTTCTCCTCACAGGTCTCTGATATGAAAAAGATTGATTTTCCATCACATGTAGCACTCATGACTGGCACTGACTGCTGCTGATATTTCATTTGTGAAGGACTGTTCAGTGCCTCCTTAGAGGGCTTGGCGTTCTTACACGGGATAAATCAGCTTTAACCACTTTGATTTCATCTTAAACCCTTTACCAGAGGCATCCCTCATACCAGTCCACCATTACTATCTGACCATTTTCGTTTCCTGTTGTTTCGAAGGCTGCCCTTTCATTGGTATCATCTTTTATTTAGCTCATCTTAAAAGACCTGTTGTGCTCACAGGCTAAATTGTTTTTCCTTGCATTTTCCCCCTCCTTCACAACCCCTCTCATTTCCCAGCTTAACCCCATTCCTAAAGTTTTGAGCTCAGAGATTGTCCAGAAAGCAGAGAAGAGCAGGCAAGCTGTCAGCTGGGGCTCTGTTGGTGTTGCAGCAGGCCTGCCTGGCACAGCTAGAGCTACAGCCCACTGAGGAGGCCTGGATTAGAAACAGGCTCTGGCATTATCAAGGCAGGCCTGCCGCCCACGCACACACCCACACAGAGAGGACAAACAGGCAAACACATACATACCCATAAGGCTCTGACACACACATACACTCTCTCTCTCTCTCCCTCTCTTGTGCAAACACACACGTACACAGTGGGAATTTGGATGTACATGATATTAGGAACACGCTGGGCCATGTCCAGTATATGCTACATATTTACACACGGGCATTCATGCAATGTACACACATATGCTGAATGGAAGGGGTCAGTTTTCTTTTCAAGAGCTGTGTTTCATGTTATGGGCCAACCAGCAACATTGCGTTGTGTTTGTGTGTTTACTCCAACTGAAGGACAATGAAAAGGTTTGCTCCAGTTCACTGAGACGTGACGGAACAAAGCGAGAGAGAGAGAGAGGCGAGAGAGATTGAGAGAGAGTCAGAGGAAAAGGCAACGAGTTAAATGGAGAGTGAGGGCAAAAAGAAAGAGAGGAAGACTGGGAATCTAGATTGAGAAGCCAGTGCTACATGGTCTGTTGCTGTTCTGTGCTCAGTTTTTGATGATGAATTTATCTGGCGTAAAAGACAACAGAGTGGTCCATGTATTAAACATCAGTGGCGTTCTCCTTTTCCTTTCTAGAGCGACGAGCTCCCATGTCGGAGCAGCTCAGTAATGAACCAAGCAGGAAGGCCTCTAAGCTCCACTGATCCCCTTTAGAAAAGAGAGGAGGAATGGAGGAGAAGAGGGGTTGTTAGAGGGAAAGGAATGAGGGGAGTAAAGATGGATGGTGAGAGTGGAGAGGTGAATGAGGAGAATTTGTTCTGAGACTAAAAGTGGGAGAGAAGTGCAAAATAAACAGAGAAAAGTGTGGATAAACCGGTGAGAGGGAGGGGCAGCAGGGGCAGAGCAAAAAGCTGAACAGTATATCTTCTCCCTTTGGAGAGAAGAAAACTATAGATTACTGGTCACAATGTGCTTGGCTGGGCATAAATGGAGAGATCATGAAATAGTAGGTAGCATGTTCAGAGGTTGCAAGGATCAGGGTGAGCTAATCCAATGGTAAGGCCAGCTGTGGGTCGCACATTCAGAGCTCACACTCCTTGTCCAAATCCCCTCTGGTGCTCTTACACAAACAATACTGATACACAGGCCTTCGCTAGCCCAGAGTTCAGTCAGCTAACTCCACCAAGCCGGTCTGGGATGTTCAGGTCACTCTGCCCGTAAGCTCTTAAATTTACCCTCACATCAGCACAAACCAGTTTGTTATTTTGAAAGGGGGAGGGGGGTGAATTGGGTTTATGGAAAACTGACAAAAGGAGAGGAAGCAGGAGAGCAACAGACAAACAGAGGCAGAGGAGGAGATGATGAAATCATCTCTGTGGGGATGCGCTTTGCTCCCGAGGGTCAGATTGTGCTGAGGCTGTAGCAGTTATGCAGAGTCAGTGGAAGAAGTAGATCACAACAATTCGCTAATACACTGGGTAGGTGGAGATCAATTAGCCTTATCTAACAAACTACTGATGATAATACCAATGCAAAACTTGCTGATGTGGCAAAGAGCAGGAAGAGAACGCAGAGTGATGATGTAATGAATTCAGCTAGTTGAAAGATGCAATATTTCTGCAAACACAGTGTCTCATACTCTTTTTTTTTTTTAACAAAATTCACTATTGTTGCAACTTCTCTGGTACACTCAGTCTGCGCATGCACAGATGGAAGCCGCGGCAACCAAACAGGATAGATAAAACAACACAGACGACATCACAAAACTCAGAAATGACAAGCGCTGACTGCAAAATCTGGACATTGTGGTTTTGTCATCGTTACATGATGTTTGTGATGATTGCTGCAGTCGTCGCATCTGCTCCCATTATCGCCTTAGATAAATTCAGGTAAACACGCAGTCATTCTCACTCGCTGTCTTTCTCTCCGTTTTTTGTTAAAAAAAAAAAAAAAGGAAAGAAAGAAAAGACACACACATCCACTGCGTCCCTTGCTCGTTGCGATGGTCTCGTAGCGTAGGCGGATAAGCAAAGGTTACTGTTGAACACAGAAAGGAAAGGTCAGAAATCATGTTTAGTTTTCCTGAGGCCGGGAGGTAATTCCAGCCAGCAGATTGTGTTCAGACGAGCAGGCAGGCAGGGCAGGCCAGTGGTGGAGATGCTCATGCAGAAGGAAGCGAGGCGGGGATGGCGACAAGGTTATCCAGTCAGCCACTGCCTCTCAGCCCCTCCGCTGTCACCCTTAATAACACCCTCTCCCTTATCACCGCAACAATCACCTTGAGAAACAAACTTGTCTTCTTTCAGAGAGGGACAGAGATGGGGGAAGAGACGGCCCCTCTATGCATCTGGTCTGCCATTCTCATTACAGCACCTCAACCTCTCTTTGGGGACAGACAGACTACAGATCAATTTAGTGCTCAATTCTCCGCACTTTATAATTCTCTCTCTCGCTCGCTTTGTTCCCCCTTTGTTCTTGTGCCGATTTTCTCCGTAGCCTTTAAACGCATCAAAACATGTTGTTTAGTAGTTGTCTGTATTGCTCTGACAATAAGGGGTCCCGCATTCTGCACCACATAAATGAGGCACTTTGAAGTTTGAGTTGTCAGTTGTAGAGCCACAACACATATAATCTGATGTCTCAATGTGTCTAAGAAGAGAATGAACAGTTATATCATTGATTCTGGATATGTTGGCAAAGAATAAATGGTTTTGTGGGCCATTATTATCACTGTGAGATGTCCTTGGGTATGGACTTTATGTTTATGCAACATGTGTTCAGTGTAGCACGGTGGACAGTTAAAGTAAACAACATATGGACATGAACCCTGTCAATCACATTTCCCTGCTCGTTACCTGCCAGTAAGTTCCTTGTGGACGACTGATGAGTTTAAAGTAATAATCTTTCGATGCTTCTACACACTTTCAAATAACCTGCATGCAGTGCACTGGGTAAACAACAGTAGCAGCGGGGTTCATTACTGCCACATCTACCTCTTTCCTCTTCTTCTTTGGTTGAAATGTCGCATTCCCGCAGATTTCTGAGCTGACACAGAAATTCAACATACATCATGATTAATTGTGCAAGTAATCATTAAATTTGTGCAGTTCATTTTAGTTGGGAAAAAAACAGCCTGTTAGAAGTTCATGATGACCTGCTGATGTTTGTGCACAGGGTAAGCAGATAATGGCAATGACAAGCCCATACCTGGGCTGCGTCGGTGTGTGTGTGTGTGTGTGTGTGTGTGTGTGTGTGTGTGTGTGTGTGTGTGTGTGTGTGTGTGTGTGTGTGTGTGTGTGTGTGTGTGTATTTGTGCGCACCCTCCTGTGACAAAGATCCTCTTTTGCGAGACCCAGAATTTTTGTGTGACAGGTTTAGAATAGTGGGAGAGAAGAAGCGAGCAAACAGCTCAAGGGGAGCATGAGAGAAAAAGAGAAAAAAAGAGAGAGAGAGAGAGAGAGGCTGCTCTTATCAGTTTATTTAGAACAAAGTGATCCAAGACTAACTGCATCATGACTTTGATCATGTAACCTAATGGATTTCAAATTGAGGGCCTCTATTGTTCCGCGACTCTATTAGATGTTCCATGTTGTTTTGATACAGTACATTATCAAATATACGTCACTGTGTCCAGTCAGACAGCGACTGTGGGCGTTTGTCTGTCTGGACCACGACAAAACCCCAGCGTGTGTTTGAGCAGTCACATCCACAGCTGGCGTGAACTCAGTAAAAATGATGCGTTTCAGCTAAAACATCCCAGTGTGGATGTTGCATCAGCATGCGCCTCATGCACCCCCTGTGATTGATCAAGTCCTTGAAATTACGCATATTCCGTTTCCATCACTACAGAGGATCTCAACTCCCACTTAACTGTGACAAAGAGTATTTAAAGAGCACTGTGCAGTGTTACATACTGCTTATTTAAAAGACTGTAATTAGGAACTTGAAAGAAGTGCTTCTTATTTATAATGCCCATGGTAGTAAAAGATCAGCAGCATGCCAAGGCCGGCGTGAATTTCAAATTAAAAGTATTAAAAAGTATGAAAAAGTATGTGAAAGTAAGACACAAATACAGAAAAGAGACTAAAACAAATATTAGCAAACATGTGTTGTCTCCACACACAACCATGGTTGTTTTTGTCCTTTCTCTGGTTGCTCTCATTATGATTTATGAGTTACAGACTACAGTAGGTTGAGTGCATGACCCATTATCATTTAAAAGTAACGTTACTGGCCATGTGTGCGCGCGCATGCAGGTGTGTGTTTCCAACAAAGGGCGTCCTCAAAATCCCAATCAGCATTTAGCAATTCAAACCAGCTGATGAAAGCACACTAATTCAAATACCATTTATTCATGAGTGGTGTCCTGCCTGCCCCTGACTCAGGTGAGATCTCACGGGGTGGTTCACAAGAAAAGAACATGTACAATGTCCTTTTAATTTGAATCATTGTTTTACTTGCTTTAGTATTCATACTGTCTTTGTTCTCCATGTTTTGTTTTGTTTTTTCCCTACAGGTGCATTATCTTTTGTCCTTTCTTCTCTTTTCTGATTCGACATCTATTTTCATTAGATGCATACAAAGCTTTTGATGTTTTATTATGAGTGAAGCCACTGAGCGGCAGCTTTACGTGGATGCGGACATGTTGTGTCTGAAATTTTTTTGAGGGGCACTTTAGTAAAAATCTGATGAAAGAATTCCATCCGCTCTCATCTTCCGTCTATTGTCCATGCACTTTCCCATACTCCTCTATTTTCCACTATCCTTTCTTCCTCTTTCATCCTTGTACCTTTTTTTTCCCCCCACTGTGTCCATATTTCCATCCTTTGGTCTTTTTTGTTTTTGTTATTCATTATTTCCTGTGGCATTTTTTTTTCACACTGCCAGTGAGCTCACAGACCATTTTATTTGCTCTCAGCCTTTGTAGAAATGTTAAGTATATTGTCTTTTGGTATTAAGCTCATTAGGTTTAACTTGGCTCTGGCCAAATAAGGCTGAGTGTTGAAAACACTGCTGTAGGCAGCAATAAGGGAAATTCCAACTAAACCCAACATATAAATTGAGAAAGGAACGGAAGAAAGCCACATTTATGGTCAAATATATTCCAACAACAGTTTATGACCCAATTAAGCTAATTGTCTTTCTGTACAGTCCAAGGTTTAAACTCACCCAAAAATTCAGAGCGTGCGCACAGGCCTAAAAGCAGCATTCACATTGGATCAGAGTCAAACGCTGATGAGCAGCTGGCCCTGAAGTGACAACATCTGTCTCCTTGTTCTCACAAACCCTGGAGCTGTGGGGTCATTCACTAGCAGGAGTGGTCAATGGTTCACATCACGC
>OMNW01011157.1:28937-47817 GCA_900303245.1 Selene dorsalis
TCCGTCTTCAGCGTTTAGTTAGGCTGCAGCCAGCAAACAATAAAATGCTGTTTTACTATGTTCTGGTAATTTACAAGTGGATTTGTGTTTGTCCTCTCTGATGACTTGCTTTTGTTTTAGTATCGTTTATAATGTAACACAGCTGCTGACACTGATCACAAAGAGTGAAGAGAAGAGTTTCTTTTTACCCTACAAAATGTAAGTTGAAAGGCCAAATCTTTAGAATATGTTTTCAGATTTATCATAATCAGTGTAGACGTGGTCTTTCCCAATTCCAACTCTCCACGTTCCTCTTTTCTTTTTTTTTATTGACTTTCCTGACTGTTTCATGGTGTTTGCTCTCTCTCCTTCTCTCTCCTCCTTCATCTCCTCTTCATTCCTGCATTGTTAAAAGTCACTCTCATGCCATTGGAAGTTGTAAGTCACATTCATTTCCAGGGACAACGAGGCAGATCGTAAATAAATAAAACAATTTCATGCTTCCTGGTGCACTTCTGAATTCTGAGTGGGAGTAAGACAATTCTCAACTGTCCTTGCTCATCCGACCAAAGCTGGGATAAAATTAGATGAGATGAGATTGTGTGCGTGTCAGAGAGAGTGTGTGTGTGTGCACATGCTGTGGGTGCAGTTACAAAGAGATCCCTGAAGGAAGCTCCAGACTCATCAAACGATAGCTTAAAAACTTTCTAGTGTCAGACTGATCAAACGATAGCTGAAGTGTAAAGGCTTCTACAGTTAAAGCATTTTTACTTACAACAATGGACTTTTTTTTTTCTTTTTTTCCCCCCCCAGCTCCAACATGAGCCCACCTGGGCATGTGCTGTTTAGTTTATTCAGTACTATGTTACTCATTCACTGTGATTACAATGAATACAACGTAACCTACTTTCAGAGGGTGAATAAAATAAAAGTGACACCCTCAGCAGTGCCTAGTAAAAGTAGATCATAGTCATTAAAAGTAAAGAGGTTAATAACAGGCTGTTGAGAATACTTAATAAAGTAACCACATCCCAGCAGCTGACTTACTTCTCTTCTCTCCACATTACCAAACTCGCAGCCCAGGCTGCACTGACAAGCCGCTTTGTTACTCCAGACCATATTTATTCAGCAGAAAGAAAATCTGCTTGTTGTGATATTTTGTTGATTCCGGCAGACTCAGCTCTCTCCGCAGGGGAGGTCAGCGATTGGCATCAACCACTGAAAAAAAAAAGCCCCCCTGAGAGCTGGCAGAGGCTTAGTCATATTAATAGAGAGGTGCACTAATTGGTGCCTTTCACCAAACCCGACAAGTGCAAATATCTCCAGGGCATGTTTTTTAAAAAAGCAGTTATACAACTGCAATTTTCAGCTTTAGGTCTCTGAGGCATGTCGTCCCAAAAGCCTGCTGGGCTGCTTTCAACTTAGAGATCAGATCGCTGTACTCCCACCGTCGTCAAGTGAGGGACATGAAGGGTTGACAAACGTTGGCATTGGTAATGATATGACTCATCTTAGTCAGGGTTTCATGATATAACAACACATCATCTGACTTTGTAATGTATCAATTCTTTTGAAAAACTATAGTAAAAGAGATTTTTTAATGTGCCTTTTTTAGACGTCAGATTCATTCCCTCTTGGCTGTAGTGGCTTTGGACAAAGACAGCTGCAATGTTGGACATTTTACTTCTTTATTAAATTGAATGCTTTTACAGGAAACCGTAGGCTGTGTACATTTGGTTTAGTGAGACAATGTTGAATTAGATTCAGTAATCTGATTTTATGCTCTGCCACTGTATGCTCTAGCCTTATATGGACCAATTAAAGTGGACTTAACATTATCGTATACAAACAAATGACAAGCAGCATGTGTACACAGTTTAGGGTTAGAAAACTTTTACACACTTCTCCAAGCATGCAGTGAGTGCAGTTAAGTTAGCCAACTGTCAGTTTATTTACATTATTATTAGCAGTTGTAGCAGGTTGCAAGTTCACCATCTAACTTCATTCCATGAAAACCCACTTGATTTGTTTTTATTTTCTTCTACTGAAGTTTGCATGCTAACTGGTTAGCTCCTGTCCTGTTGGCCAGCCTCACCACTCTCAGAAGTAGCACACCTGAAAGGGTGCATTTATTAATCCTGTGGTAAGGCTGAGGCTCCTGGCAACTCTGGCATCCTTCTCTTGGTCATCCACCAACAGCAAATCTTCACAAACACAGTCAAATTGCATCAATGGGTCTTATATCTGGACCTTAAGGTTGTTGTTGTTGTTTTTTAGTTCTTTTCACGCCACTAGCTTGATTTATTGTGTTATTTCAAATTTCAACTTAAGACACCCTGGGGGTAAATGTTGAAAATAAAAAAAAAGAAGGAAGACTGAAAACAAAGAGCAAAAACATTATGATGCTTAGCTGAGCTTGAAAATTGCAATGATAAAATGAAAATCTGAACTAAATTTGGATGGAAACCTGTCCAGTGCTGCACACATACACAGTACTTTGATACTGAAACTGGTATCTACCAACATTTGGTGAAAGAAGTCCTGTAGGAATAAATCATAACACCTAAAAAATGAGCATTTTTTGCACCTCCAGTTCCCTGACTGCAAGTTAGTGGGTTCTTTGAAATTGCCTTTGATTAGATGCACAGAGTAGTGGTACTGAAGTCATGTAACCTTGGTGTAGTTCTTTTCTTTATAGCCTGAGACTGGGTGCAACACTGTGGCCCAGCAGGCATTCCACATAGTGGTTTTCAGTTACTGGAACAAATGTTTCTATAAGAGCGGACAATTGTTCTCACCCATTTCATCCCATTTTCCTTTTAAAGTTATTTTTGTAAGATATTGCTGCAGATTGAAGCACTCCATTTCTATTTCTCCCCATTTTTCACATTTGTTCAAGGGTGCTGATAGACGCTGTCATCCAGCACCTGAGTATATTCCACATGTTTTTGATCTTTCTGAAAAGGCCATTTATTTATAAAAAAAAAAAAAAGAAGAAGATGAAGAAGATGGTGTACTGTGAGAGGAGCTGCAGAGGTTTCGATATTCTTCATTTCTTTATCATGCCGTCACACCTGGTTACGTAAAAGAAATATTAATGGTTTCAAAACAGTACAATCAGATGTTCCAAGAAAAGAACCTGGACGAGCTCAGACAAGCCAGTACAATGAGTTCTAGATGCAGATTTAGCACTTGGAGATGTCTCACACCTTATTTGCTGCGTAATCACAGCCAGCAGGACAGCCATTAAACAACTTTTCATTTTTATCTCTTCAGTAAGGAAGATTAGCCACGGGTTCTGTCGTTCCGCTCACAGCAGACGGAGCGCAAAATGGCGTCATGAGCAAGATTAGACTTCTTATACCGTTTAGCAACGAAGAGAAAGAACGGGCTGTTGCAACGTGACACTAGAGCAGCGGTGATGTGGACACAAATTTGAATGAACAGAGCTGGGGGAGACGTGACAGACACTTCCAGGCCAAGCAGGGACAGGCACAACAAGAGATCTTCTGAAATGAGACCCTTCTGATCATGTTTCACTTTTTTTTATTTCTTTCGTCTATTTTTTCCCCATCCTGTGTTTCAACATCCTTTAACCCCACGTTTGTCTGCTAATTTATCAGCTGTAGAGTACGACAGCTAATGTCTACCTACCTGCAACTTCACTTCACATTTCATAGACACTCCGAGAGTCTTTCAGCTCTGAATCTGTTGCTCGCGGCTCCACGTCACAGGCTCCTATTGTCTGGGAGGAATTCAAACTTTCCATGTAAGAAGAGGTCATTTTTTTCCCTTATTGCTATTAGCAACGCTCGGTCATATTCCAGGTGCCGTCCCCGAGGTTGTCGAATGGCAGGATGTGTTCATTACTCATTTAACACAAAGCCAACGCTCCATGTTTCAAGTCAGATGAATACTGTAAAAGCCTTCGGGACGATGCACCCATACAGATTTCTGTCCGTTTTGTTCCGCGCTGGTCGGACAAAGCTGCCATGGACAAAGAATTCCTGCTCTCTGGTCTCTAATGACTTCCCTTTGGTTTAACTCTGCCAGTGTGTGCTCGTCTTTCTCGTCCTCCCTCTCCGTCTCGCCCTCCCCGTTCCATCTTTTCCTCTCACGTCTACTTGAAGAAGGTCACAAAGATGTTCGCGTCTCTTTCTCAAGGGAGAAAGCTGCTTTTATCCGTCTCTTATCATCTCCGTCCGTCGTTTGTATTTTTAATCATTCACTCTGTGAAGGTCATATCAGCGAGAGAGAGATGCCTGTCTGTCTTCTGTCCGCATCCGTCTCTGTCCCTTCTGTTTACATGTGTGATTGTGTGTGCTTTTTACCTGAATTACCCTCATCCTTCGCTTCTGTCTGTGTGTATGTGATCAGACATTCACACTGTATCTGCTGCTGCCCACTTTGTGTTGTAACTTTGTGTGTGTGTCTGGTTGAGAAAGGGTGTCATGTAGCTAAAGCGGCAGTGGGAGTGATCTAACAAAGACTCGGCCGCACAATAACATCTGAGAAGCGCTGAATTGAATTCTCTCCATTTCTCCGTCTGTCTCTTTCTCAGAGGACATCTATTCAGAATTCACATTTAGACTTTCTTTTCGTCAAGGACTGATGGCTTCTCTTCATCTCCTTCACCCTTTCTCTAGACTTTCGCCTCCTGTTGTTTCATTCGTCTGGTTCATACCCTGCGTTTCTAAATCTTTGCCTCCTTTTCACGACACAGGTTATGTGTCAAATATCTGAGGCCCTGAGCCCAAAGACGTCTCTCAATTACTGTGGAAAAATGTGTTATTGTGTAGGTGGTGTGTTGTGATGGGGTGAGGCAAAGGTTTAAATTAGTTGAACTCTGCGGAGCCAGGCTGTGGTGACCTTTGCGGGTGCATCCAATTGTTCAGTTGTTGAGACCAGAGAGGTGAACTCTCAGCGTGCAGATGCAGCCTCTAGGTTTGTTACAAAAATCCTAGCAGTGAGTTGCTATGTTTCAGACAGTAGGACCTTTTTTTCTCCCACTGTAATTTGTGCCATAACTGAAGGTGACATTTATGACATAGTTATTTTCTTTGATTTTGGAAATCTCCAAGCAGAGCCACGGAGTTGTTTTCTCACCGTGACGAGCGAACTGACCTTTCCGATCTGATCTTTTTGTCCACCCCACAGTCAAACCAGACCCCCCGGAGCGCGTGACGGCGACCCCGGTCAATCTCAACCCTCGGAGATTGGAGGTATCCTGGCAGAGTCCTGCCACCTGGCCCGACATCGACAACTTCCCCCTGAAGTATTTCCTACGGTACCGGCCACTCATCCGAGAACAGTGGCAGCATGTGAGTAGTGTCGAGTGTGTTCGTGTGCGGCCGCCTGCGTATGCGTGTGTGATATTCACATCGCCGTGTCAATGACAAGCGGTCAGTACATCGCAAGAATCCAGTTTGGAAAAAAGTTTTCTAAACTGGATAAAAACCGTATGTCAAGTTTCACAAGCTCGTCCAGAGAGAATCTTGAGTAATGTAATGACTATGCCATGAGCCAGAAGTCAAGGGTTTATGAATGATCGAGACAGTTCGTTCGCATATATCTCCATTACAAGAGCTGTGAGTCAACACTGGAAAACACCTGTGAGTTTATGAATCTGTATTTGGCATCTAAGAAACTTATGGCTGTCAAGTCGTTTCTGGAAGAGCTGTTCCAAAGAAAAAGACTGACCTTCTGACACATTGCAGAATGAAGCTCACCTCATTGCAGAAATATTTCTCTCAAGGAAATGCACTGTTAGCTTATCGTATATTTTGGTATCCAACTACAGAAATAAGCCTCACTCGTGTTTTCCTATACGCTCAGTAGTATTGCCTTGAAAGTAAATTAAACAGAGGTATATAAGAAAAATTCATCACTCAGAGAGAGATGCCTTTGGTCCAACCTGTAGCCTTTTTAGTTTGATCCGTGGTCAGACAGACATAATCACACAGCTGCTTATGTTTCTGTATCTGACTGTTTCTCCTGGGTTCAGTTCCCTGAGGGCTTCATATAGTAAAAGCACATGTGTCCACTATAGAATTCCTGGGATGAAAGCCGTGTCTGCTCAGGTCTAACATTGCAGCGCTATTATCACGCACGTCACTGGTTCGCAAAAGGTGTTGTTCCAAGAACTTGGGTTACGGACCTTCATATGGAAACGTACATGGACGCATATATGAATTATGGAAAAACTTTTTTCTTTTCTGTCTCACCATCCTTTGACAATCCCTCCTTACTCTGCTACTGCCGAGTTACATCAATATTTCAGCCTTTTCCTCCTGATCTGTCTCTTTGTCTTTTCTGTAACCACCACAGCAGTTCACTTCCTTTGGTTTCAAACTTTCTGCCAGTTTTGTGTCATTTATTAAGTGTTCATATTATTTGTAAATGATCACCGAAGCTGATAATTTTTCAGGCGTCTCAGTGTGATTATTTGTCCCCACTTAGCTTTGTATTAATGTGGTTCATACAAGCTGAACTAAGGATATAAATGCACATGAGAAGTAATGCCCGAGACATCCTTGATTCTAGTCCTCCCCCTTCATTATGCTGCTTTCAGGGCCTTCACAGCCATGAACCGAGAGCTTACTGTTTGTGATTGATCAACAGGAAATGAATTACAGCTATTAAAATCACTGATCCAATGTATCAAATGATTTATGAGGTCTGAGGATTAGTTGGATCCTGCCTCTGAAATATGAAGATTTGCTCAGCAGTAGGAAAAGAGTCAACCTTATTTGGCCTCTTGAAGGTTGTAATGTGTGTTTTGATTTAGGATTTTATTTTAATATCTTTAACATTCTTCAGTAACACAGAAACGCATGTAAAGACATAGTGCTGCTCTCAATCTCTGCTTATCTCTCCCAATGATTCACACACACAAACACACACACACACACACACACACACACACACACACACAGAGAAGTTAGACTGAATAAAGTTCTGACACTGCCTCAGATCTTTGTGGTTTGAACTGCTGATTAAACCCGACACACACTCTTGGTTTTCCCTCTCCCACTCACCACTAATCAATCAATATGTGAGCTAAAGCATAACATGAAGGGCGGGAAACCTTAAGTCAATATTTGGACTGGGTAAGAACACATAATTTGGAAATTACATAAATACAGACGATGAAAGCTGAAAACTGCAGGGTTTTCCGTTTTTGTAGTTGTCTTTGATGGATGTCATGGTCGTGGTTTTAACGTCTGCAGCACTAAGTGTGACTCTCAGATGGGGGGGATTCTGCACTCATCACCTGTGAACCTTTATGGCTGCATTTCTGCCCTTTTTATTAGATGTTGGGAAGTCGTGCTGGCCTCGGTCCTATACAAAGTGTGTAGCCTGGTCAATAAATACATGACTGAAATAGTTTCTGCTTAATGAGCTCAGTCAGTCATGCCACAATAATTCTAAAGAGTTCTTGCAACAGTTTGAAATAGAGCTAAGTGACAACCAGCACACAAAAAGGTACTGATGCATCAGTGTTTATGTATTGGACATTTTGATTCGACAGCATATGTCCTATCTGAGTGGTTTTGAAGCTCAGAATGAGCTGCTTTACTTTCACTATCTTGGCAGTGCCTGACTCAGCTTAACTCCAGGCTAACCCAAAAATAGGCAAAAACGTGTGTGGTGCTGAGAAGAGGGAGGAGAGGAGAGGTTGTGCTTGCCACAAACCTTAGTAAAATGTTACATGGAAGTCTATAATGTCACGTGCGGTCAGGAGAGGGACAGCAGGATGAGATATTTCTGTGTTACGTCTTCATTTTTACAGCCTCCGAGGTTGCCGCTTGGTTATGATGGCCCGTAGTTTTGTTGGTAGATGACACGTAGCAGCAGTAGTAACTAGGGCAGGGTCAAAGGGAAAAGTGTAGCTTACAGAGTAAGAGTACGGCTATTCATTATGATTAAGTAGTGGTGGATGGTGGGTGAAGAAAACACAGTATTACAGCACAGGACAGTGGTGGTTGATTCCTCTGTGGAAGTGTCAGTTTGTTGTCGTTTCTATTGTCCCCGACAAAGTTATCCCTGATGTTATCACTGTGACCATGACAACAAAAAAAACCTAACCAAGTCAGGACCATTATTATAGTAACCATAGGGACGAAGGTGAGAAGGCTGCTTTTGATACAGTTACCGTGTTTATTATTGTTTCCATGTCAACCAAGACCCAGTATGCCTGCCACCATGGGGATGCCATTTCAGACACTCCCATCGATCCTATGTGAGGGGAAAAAAAAAAAAGTGGCTTGTAATGGCTTGCTGAGATTGGACTATAGAGGCATAGAGTTGCAGAAGTTTGGATTTAAAACTATCAAGTGTTGACATAAATCATTCAGCGGAGTTAATGAGGTTGCCAAAATAAGATAAACTGTTTACTGGCCCCATATATACTTCATTAATTATAGCCTCAGAGGTTGAATACTAATTGAAGGGCTCGGTGTTGCTGAGGAACTCGGCTTTAATGTGGTGAAACAGCAGAGCTGGGTGAGAATGGCTTTCACATGTAACATTTTGAAATGTGTTTTGAGCCTGAAATAAAAGCGCCGGTGTGATCAGACTGATCTTTGGAGGAAACCATCCATCCTCCGGAGGAATGAAGGGATGACTGGCTCAGATACTCGCAGTGACGGAGATTCATACGGAAAAGAGAAAAAAAATGGGGGGAGAGTTTTGAAGTGGAGATGAATGGTGCGCATCAGAGAAGAAGGAAAGCATTAATGACTAACAGGCTCTAGTGGATCCAGTAAGAGAAAAGACGGGCATAGCGCGCGAGGTAGGTATTCTTCGATACATTCTGATTTAAGTCATGGACTGACAAAAGTGATTGAAATGTAGACTCATTTGGATGGGTAACAAAGAATGCGAGTCAAGAAAGGAAACTAAAAGCTTATTGCAATAGAAAAATGTGCAATGTGATGAAGGCTACAGGCTGAGGCCACAGAAAATTGAAAGAAGAATGATGTGTGAGAGTTGTGGAGAGAGTGGAAAAAAAGAGAAATTGGCATGTGGAGGGGAGCGTGATTAAAGGTACGGAGAAACGTCAGTCTCAAATAGATAAATGGATGAGAGCGTGAGAGACAAGAAGAAACAGGGAGTGCTAGAGGCTACTTTGAAAGTGAAGTTTTATAAGCTATCAGTTACAAGGTGTTTCAAGTTAAAGGGAGATAGATGAATGGTTCAAGGGAAGAAAGGAACAAAGAGAAGAGACCAAAAAAAAACTTCTGGAATATGTTAAAGCCATAAAATAGTGGATAAAGTAGAGAAATACGGGGAGGCTTTGGATTTGATACCAACAGAGGAGCACAACGGAAATTCTGGATGGTTTTACACATGAGTGACTTGGACAGACAGACAGGTGACTGATTTGCAAACTGACAACAGAAGGAGTCAGAATGACGGAGAGGGCGTGAAGGCAGGAAACAGGAAATGCAGACGTAATGCGGATGAACGGAACAGACTGGAATCAATCTGCTTAATTTGAATTCTGTGTAAAATGTCAATGATGAGCGATGACATTTCCGGGAAAAGATGATAGATGAGTGAATTTAGCTTTGTGGCGGCGCAGGAACTCCCCAAAAAACTCATGTAGCATACAGTTCACTTCATGTCTCATACTCGGGGAGGCTATAGCTCATTGACTTCGTATCAGTTCTATAGGGACAGACTGTGAGAAGACTCTGCACGCTGATCTGAGCTCTGTGTTTATCATCTCCGCTTATGAGAGGTGAAGCCGTGAGAGAGTCGGAGCGCTGCTGATTGGGCTTTGTTCAGCCCGTCCCCGACATGCGGTCTGGTCGCTAAAGCGCCGGCTCACTGGCTGTCTGCGGACATCAGGCTGATCAGGCTGATCAGGCTTAGGCTACACAAACAGCAACAACAGGTGGATTGATGTGAGTAATGTTTACACTATTTGTGCTCCGACTGATTATTCAAATAGAAATCTGTGCAATGCAACACTCCAAATGACTTTATAGTCTCACTACAGATAATATACTCTTTTGTCAAAAGGCTGAAACAAGTCAGTCTAAACCGTTTGCCAAAATAATCACTGCTTGCAACTTTTATTTTTCCCATGTAACCATCTTGTAGATGAGGTTGCAACAACATGATGGTCTCACTGCAGAAGAAACATTGAAGAAAAATAAAATCACTCGTGGCCATAAAAACCATAGGACAAGATTTTATGATGCAGGATAAACAGCAGCGATCTAAAAATAGACATGGGCATTTTTTAGTCCATATGGTCTGTTAAAAATGATATATTGCTTTAGGATGTGCAGTGATGTAATATTATCAAATTGGCTCTTTTTGTTGTGGTGCCTGCTCTGGTGTCCTGAGGCTGGAGGAAGAAACAGCGGCTGAGTTGCAGCCCAGTAGCTCAGTTACAGGATATTTCCTCCAAAGGGCAAAGCACACGGGCGCTCGTATGACGCCCGCATCATTTCTTGTTGACATACTCTACATCAACACTTCTACAGTGTGTCAGTCTTATTTCTTATGCGCATCAGCGCTCCAGAGAAGTGGCAATTTCAGCACACGTGCTCCCTAGATGGACACGTCCCGGCTGCTTGGAGGCATCAGAAGACACAGATCAAATGATGCAACACTACGTGCCTCGGGTTCAGTGCTTTGCAACTTTGTGACAGATCAAAAAAGGGCCATTTGATCCATGAAATCTTTCACTGTTCGCTCTGTGAAGATGATGATTTTCTTTGGAGTCCATGATAGTGACAGTAAGATAGTGAGTCAAAATCTCTTTTAATTCAATAGGGAGAACTTGTCAAATCTGATATTTGTTGTTGTTGTTGTTCTTTTCCCCCTCAAGAAATTCCTGGTTGACACTTTCCATTTGACATTGTAATCTGATCTTTAATTGAAATATAATCATCGCAGAGACAAAAAGAAGCGACACATGAAAACACACCTCCGTGCGTGCAGATGTTCAGTGAAATGTTCCGGTTCCCACGGCCCGGCATCGCATTGTTTCCATCGCCGACCTCGTTCTCCCTTCGCTCAGATATGAACTCAAACTCTCATAGCAATTAAAGCAATGGTCCAGTAACTGTGATAAGAACAATTTCAGATTGCTCAATATTCTCTTTGTGGTATGAAACTGCATCTGCTGTGCTGTAATTGCCCTTTGGGGATGATGCTGAACTCCACTCGACTGAAAACACACACACACACGGATTTCCATGCAGACACTTTCATGCACGAAAACACACACACACGCAGACGGAAATGAACAGATGCGCATACGCTCTTAAATGCTGGTATGCATATAAATAAATACACGCTCTTGTTCTTCTAATTACAAAGATTAATATACATGGAAACGCTTTCCCCCTGGTGCCGTTGCACTCTCGAGCATCAGCGTACATGTGAAAACAAGAACACACGCAGTCACAGATTATCAGTATTATGCTAACAGACATTCAACACATGGGCAAATAGCACACTGCTATATACAAAGGTTCCATCAAGTCAAGTCCTGCTGAGAGAGTTCAGGGAGTTCATATCCATTGTTTTCAATGACATTGGGCTCAAAATTATGGACAATCAATGTGATTTTTCCTGAATTCTAGCCCAGTGGTCAACATGCTCTTTCTTAATTTTCCAGGTAATAGCGCAAATCTCTGGATGGTTATCGAAACAAGTTGATTTGTGTTGGAAACGCACTAAAATGATCTTATTATACTAAAAGATTTTGCAGACTAAAAAAGTACTTGAGAAGATTGAGCACCCATAAGCACACTGTACACTTTTATAGAGAGAGACCAGACCAATACTGGGCCTGGCCTCCGTTTCCTCTGGGATCCATGTCCATGTTGACATGATTGCATAACATCATTTCTGCGGATTTGTCAGCTGCACATTCATGCTGCCAATAGCCTGTTCTACTGCATTACATTTGCTACATTTGACTTTTCCTCATAAAAAGGGACTTATAAATGAAGGACAACGCCGGGGCTGCACATCCCGTCACGCAAGATTTTCTACCGGATTCACATGTGGTGACTGTGGGGGCCATTCAACTACTGCTGAACTCATTCCACGTCCATGAAGCCAGTGTGAGATGACTTCAGCTTTGCAGCAGGGTGTATTATCATAATGGAAGTGGTAATTACATTTGCTAAGCACCATTTACAGCCAAACTGATGCCAAATTCTGACATCAGCATCTGGTTTGTTCGTGTTAGCCGAGCCAGAACCGGTTTGCCCGCTCTCCTCTGGCCTGTCATATCAACAAGGTGTTCCCATCCAAAGGAGTGCTGCTCACCACAATCTTTTTTGTTCTTTTCACAATCCGGAGTAAAAACTCTGGAGACCGCTGCGTGAGAATCCCAGGAGAGCGGCCTGTCTAGCACCAACAATCATGCCACAGTCAAAGTCACTGAATCCCATTTCCCTCCCCTGCTTTGATGTTTGATGTAAACAATAGCTGGAGCTCCTCCTGCCACGTGATTGGCTGACTGGATAATTGCATAGATAACCAGGCATACAGGTGTTCCTACTACAGAGTATATCTGCATATAATAGTCCACCTACAGGCTGTTCATGCACCGTCACGCCTCCATATACTCTTTAAAAGAAATGAAAATGAAATGTTACATAAGAGACACAAACAGTCTGACACACAGACGGAGCCAATAAACGAAGCAGCCGGAGCAGAGAACAGAGGTGGACTTAAAATTCTTCTTCCTTTAATCTGTGTCCGCTTGACCAACACAGCCTTTCATTCATTTATTTGTCCCACATTTTTCCTCCTTTGTCCTTCGGCCTGACACACCGCATCCTCCCTCTCCCATCCATCTCCCTTATCCTCCCTTTCACCTCGCTCTCTTTGTCGCCTTCTTCTCCCTCTATCTGTTTCTCTCTCATTTTTTTTTTTTTGCTTCCCTCCTTCGCTGCCCTCCTGTCCTCCTCTGTTCATCTCCACCATTGTTCCCACTTTGCCATCGTTCTCTTCTACCACCAACACACCGTCTCTCTCTCTCTCTCTCTCTCTCTCTCTCTCTACATCAACTCATCCGTGTAATAATGGTCTTTGTGTGTTTGCCAAAAGTCACTCTCATCCTGCAAGCACTTAGATGAATCAATAGTGAGCCAAGAGCTCTGTGTGTGCATGTGTGTGTGTGTTTGTGATGGTAAGTAGATTAACACAGATACAGTCTACAGTATGTGTGTGATTGTGTATGTCAGTTCATGCTATTTTTTTTTGTCTATTTATGTGCTGTGTGTTTTTGGGAGTGACATTAATATCATGGCAAAGGAAAAGCAGAGACTGACATTGAGTGAAAGGTTTTTCAACTCACTCTGAAGCTGAACGTTGAGAAATCCAAACAGCTCCTCCCTCATCTTCCATCTTCTTCCCCTCCTTCTCCTCTTTTCTCACCCCCTTCATCTCCTCTACCAATCCTCCCCCTCCTCGTTGCATTTTTCACCTCCCAACCGCATTTTTCCCCTCTCTCAGCAATCCACGGGGTTGTACCATCACCCACTCATCCTTCCAACTATCCCTCCATCCATGCATTAAGCCAACTATCTACCCATCCATCCCTCAAGCCATCCATTTGTATCTATGGGTGCACATGATAAATGTTTAGACCTTGTTTGGGGAAAACATCCCATCTAAAGGACACTGCCAAAGACAGACCATTTATCAAACCCCATCTTTCTCACACACACACACACACACAGACACATTCATACACACGCATGTGTGCATACACACAGCAGATTCCCTGCCGTCACATATGAAAGTCATCACCATTTAGCTCAGCTGTCAAAATACATTAAAGTCTAATTTTGTCCGTTACCTTTACATAACCACACACACAAACACACTGCAGACCATTATGAGCTTGCAGACAATACACATCTGTTGGCTTTTTACTAAGTTTTGACAGAATATAAAAATCTGTATATAAAAAAAAGAATGAATAAAATACAATGAAATTAAATCAACATGAAAAGATCTTTTGCTGTCACTGTGGTCATCATGAAGGAGGTCAGAGAACATGTGGGGCAGGGGCAGTAGAGGAAAATATAAAAGGAAAGTCCAGAGGCAGAAAGCAACACCAACAGAGAGGCAGGTTCTTTCCGTTAAACACAATTATACAACGACATGTAGATCACTCATTAGAGACAGAACTCTCTTATCTAGTGTGTGTGTGTGTGTGTGTGTGTGTGTCAGAATGCAGTTGGGATATTTCTGTGTTTTCTACTTTCTTGCTGCTCTTTGGAGAATTTACTGTGTAAGGGTGAATGAAGATGAATGGGGCCATTGCCCTCCTCCTCTGCCTCTATTGATTTCTATATCACCATGTCAATCCTTGGGCCGTCAGACACACACTCCTATCTTCTCAGAGATGTCATGTGACACACGCACACACGCACACTGTATTGACCTCATCCTGGGAGTTCGTGTCTCATGGCCAATAAAGTTCTGATAAAATGAAACATGGAAGCTCACCAAAGCTTGTCCTCCCACACAAATATGAACACAGTAATAAAACTAGTTGAGGTTGAATAACAGCAAAAATAAATACATTTAATAGCACGCTGGTATTTGGTTTTGGAATTTGGTTAAAATAAGAATCCACCATTATAAACAATGCCCCCTGCTGTTTGACAGTGTGTTATCTCCGGAGAACAGGGGTTTGAGATGATGAGCAGCAGGTTCCCTTCATCCACTTCTGTCAGCTTTTGTTTTTATTATTGGAAAAACTGAGCTGAAATTGTTCAGAAACTCTAAGGGACTTTTAAGAAGTCCCTGTGGTGATGTGAGTGAAAGACTGATGATTCAGTTTGAGGCTTTCTGAAGAGTGATTGGGCAGCCCCAGAGTTTGCCCAGCAGAAGCACCAAGCTGTTTTCATTGGACTTTGTTTTCTTTAATTCAATTAATCATTTTCTCTAGCTTTCTTTTGTCAGAACTGGCATCCTGAAGATAAATGCCGTTTGTCATTTGTTTGATGTTTCTGACAAAAACATCAGAGAAAAACAGCCGCTTCAAAGCCCTGAATGTCTTGACTTTCAATCCAGCACTTGAACGCAGCATAATATTAAAAGCTTTAAAGAAATAGTTGCTGGCAAAAATCCCAGATCTAAATAATCCCCCCTTGTCCAAATCCATTGATCCATTGATCCAGAGACAATCTGTACATCAAAGTTCAGACAGAGGTTTTATAATTTCAAACAGACAGCTGAGGAAACACCTAATTTCCTTTAAACCTCACAGCCAGGGCTAAATTCTCCATGAAGCATTGGCAGCGTGACAGCTCAGATAGGGTCCTGGTGGATGGAAAAGCAATGTGTCCACAAGTTAAAAAAAGTTCAGGAGGTCCACCTCGATACCTCCTTACTGGATGTGGAAGTGCCCTTTAGCAGAGGTCAGGGCTCTGTGTGGACAACTCAAGTTCTTCCACACCAAACTCACCCAACCATGCCTTTATGGACCTTGACTTGTACACATGGGGCTCAGTCATGCTGCAACAGGAGAGGGCCTCCACAGACACTGTTCCCCACAAAGCTGGAATCACACAATTGCCCCAAATGTCTTGGTTTCCCCTCACTGGAACCAAGTGGCCATTGGATGAACTCCTGGAAAACCAGAGCCATAGAATTATCCCTCAACAGTCAGGCAGGTAACGCTCTCCTGGAACTCACCAACCCAGGACTTGTCCATCAGACTGCCACATACAGAAGTATCATTTGTCAATCCACTGAACACGTCTCCACTGCTTCAGAGTCCAGTGGCTACGTGCTTTACCACTCCATCCGACAGTCAGCTTACTGCTTGGTGATGTAAGGCCATGGCCACCCATGGCATGGAGCTCCTAGTGCACGTTTACATGCTAATGTTAATGCCAAAGGTGGTTTAGAACTCGACAGGTAGCAAGTCAGAAGAACGTTTTTTTTATGGATGACATGCCTCAGCACACAGTGACCCCATTGTTATGGTTCCTGAACACTTCTACTTTGCAGTAATACTAAGAAACTTCACAAACTGACTTCATTTGAAGGTACCAAGATCAAATTCAGTGAGCTCTTTGGAGCGACCCACTCTTTCACAGCTGTTTAAAGCAGACTGCATGACTACAGTAGGTGCTTGATTTTGCACACCTGGTAGTGATGAAAGGTGTGGTCCAGTACTTTTGTTCATATCGTGTGCCTCAGCTCTGCTTTTTCCACACGAGCAGGTGAAAGACTTGGCCAAGTGTATACATGTGTTCACCATCCATCCACTAACAGCACATTCAGGAGCTCAGGACCTTCCACAGGTGTTCTCAGCCTTGGTTACAGCCGTTTGTGACAGTTGACAGCTTTCACTTTAAAAGGAGAGCTGGAGAAAAATGCTGCAAGCCTCGTTTTTTTTTTTTTTAAGGATTCAAGAACTTAAAGGAGAGAAAAGACTTTAGTAGGAAGTCAGGGAGGAATTCAGATTTCAGATTTGTGCTTCACGACGTGTTCGCAGTTGACATTTTTGACACGCAGGCATGACAGCATAAACCAGAGTTAATGTAGTGATGCCTCCACCACTGTGTTATTGAAACTGTCACATGCCTTTTTAAGGGTACAAGGTCTAGGCCAGAATATAATGTACGTATTTTTTGCCCAGGAGGCGGGGTTAACTTCCTTTTACTGTAATTGCTGCTATGGCGATTGGGGTTTCAAAGAGAGAAATACTGTCTGAGAAATTACTCCTGGACCTGGTGTGTTCTGTACTGTACATGAATGTGTATGTGTATGTGTGTGTGTGTGTGTGTGTGTGCGTGCGTGTGTGTGTTCTCAAATGGGAGCGCAATGGAAAAATGGGAGCTGTCAGTCAACCTAATGAGACCAACCTTCTCAGTGCGCACACACACACGCACGCACACACGCGCACACACAGAGTGCCATCGGGCCAGTGGAAGTGCCATATAATTGGGTTTCCTTTCCAGGACAACAGACATGCTCACTGGATTAGATCTGACCACCGACGCCAATTCTCTCCATGTCTCCCGCTCTCTGGTTTTCTTTTTTTTTTTTTAAACTGTCTCTCTCCTTTTTTTTTTTGCATTGCTGTTTCTGTCTATTTCTCAACCTCTCCACTTCTCCCTATTTTTCTGCTCTTCTATTTATCTGTTATGCTTCTTCTCTTCCCCTGACCACTGTGTCATTGTCCTTTTCACCTCCGACCAGTACACAGTGTTTTAGTCCATAGCATGTAGATGGCGTAAAAGAAAAATTATACTTGATGACAGTAAGTGTTATGTTCAATGTCAATTTCATCAGACTTATTGGGCACCTGCAATGACCTACTATGCAAATGTGTAATGGTAGCACATTGGATGAGATGACTCTATTGATCCCATTTAAAAAAAGTTATTAGAGGTTAAGTAGAAGAAGAGGTGGAACGAGGAGAGGAGACAATGACTTGGAGGAGACCAGAAGAGAGGGGGGGGAAAGAGGATGTGTGAAAAGTAAAGGGTCACTTCTTTTACTCACAGTTCCTTATGCAGTCCCTGAGGAATGTTCACATTTCATTGTCTGGATTTCTGTGGAAGCTCTTGGAGTGTGTGTGCATTGTAACATTAGGCTTGGAGCGCGTGCACGTGTGAGTGAATCTGTGTGAGAGAAAGAAAGAGGGAAAGAGAGAGAGAGAGAGAGAGAGAGGAGGAATTTCTAAGCTTGACCCTGCACCAGAATATTTTGAAATAACACATTGTTAGCACGTTCTACTGTCTGTGTTTTTCACCGCATCTGTGCCATAAATAAAATATTGTTTAGTAGCCTCAACAGTGTGTGGTCTTTCTGCAAAAGCACACTGTGTCAAGGAAGAAACACTCCCAAGTATATATGCTGCATGTAATATGTGACTATATAGTATAAAGAGCTGTATTATCCACATTATATTACCATTTATTCATATGAACTCCATATGAACTCATAATACTGTAGTGACTGATCTCTGCCTGCAGATATAATGTTCAAACGCAGCTCATGGATATTATTTGCTATGAGTAGATAAACCATATTTAACAAAGTGTACACAAGGCCTTTATTTGAGTTTGTTTTGCTTTCTCTAATAGCAGTTGTTTAGTATCTAAAGCTGTGACTTCTGTGTCCAGTTGTTCACTGTAAAGCTAGTGACCT
This sequence comes from Selene dorsalis, assembly GCA_900303245.1. Lineage (NCBI taxonomy): Eukaryota > Metazoa > Chordata > Actinopteri > Carangiformes > Carangidae > Selene > Selene dorsalis. Next base: position 47,076 of record OMNW01011157.1, read on the forward strand.
CTTTGTTTATGAAGAGAGCAGAAGTTTGCATTTGCATTTTCATGTACAAGGAGGTGAGGAAAATCCAGGTGCGCTAAAGCAGATCCCTGCAAAAACACAGGGTCACCCTCTCTTCTCTGTGCCCTCCAGTTCATTGACAGACTATTCATGCTTTGCACATGTTGTTTACGAGTGAACACTTACGCATGAAATGAGGACATTTCACAAGAGTGAAGACTTTAAGTGATCGTTACTCGAGAAATAGGCCGTTTCCATTTGGGTGGAATCTTGACTTATTATTGTCATTATCATATTATATCTCCGGTTTACTGAGGAGAGTGTATTTACACTCAGTCAATGGGACATGATTATGGTAAGGTAAATATTTGGGTCTTAGGGATGGAAGTGTGTGTGTGCGTGCGTGTGTGTGTCCAGGTCAGGCATACAAATGCAATTGCAGATACATTTTTGATGCACACTGCTGACGCCCATTTTGTTTTCTTTACAGCTCTAAACATTTTGGTTTACAATGTATCAGCTCTACAGATATATAGGAAACTTGTGAACAGACACACGCGGCACAGGCACGCGCACATACACACACACACACACACATATGCACGCACAGCAACAAGTGAATATACATCACTTCACCACCGGTGCAACAACACACAAGCTTGGTCTTGCAGTGTGAATGATCTGACAGTGTTTTTTGGCAACGATAGCAACAGCCTCTCCAAAATACATCTCGCCCTTCCATCTA
>OMNW01011158.1:0-10814 GCA_900303245.1 Selene dorsalis
CCCGGTCTACCTGTGGTTCCTGTTTTAAGTGTCTTCATCAATACCTACTTGATGGTTCAGCTGGGAGGAGAAACATGGATCATCTATGCTGTATGGATGGCAGTAGGTAAGAACATACTGGTTTTTACTATGCTTGAGAACCAGCTTGATGTGGAATGTTTTACACCAAAAAGATTATAATCAGCAGACTAATACTTTGAGATTGGTCTGTATCTCAATACTTTGACCTCTCCTATGATGTGTTTCCACACTCCTCCTGTACCTCCCGGCCACTGCAGTGGCTGGTTTCAGTTTGTCTACTAGCCTACACATGCTGCATCTTTATTAAACCTCACAGTCAGGTTGTTCAGGCTGTTCCTCACCATGAGGAGCCATGTTGCCTTGGACACCAGAAGCTTTGATCCACAGGTCTAAACACTGTTTACGGTTGGACCTGTAATCTATCCAACCTTTTTGTTTCAATCGAATACAGTTTTAATGTGTGCTGAAGGCTTAATAAAAAGAAAATATAATCTACTATCTGCTCTCATCATGTGCATGATGGAGGAACCTGAACAAACAAAAGGCATCTTGTGACCTCTCTGTGCTCAGGTATGGCGGTCTACTTTGGCTACGGGATTCGTCACAGCGTCTTGCAACAGAGGCTCAAGGAGACTCGTACCCAGCTAAATATTACCACTGTGAATAACAATGCTGTGGATTCTGCTGCCTGATGATGTGTATTGTACAGTGTGATGTGCTGCTGCCCACTTACAGGGAAGTTAATGTGGCCACAGAATATGTTTCGTTAATTTATTCAGCACTCAGCCAAAGTGGGATTGACCTGAAGTGTTGTTGTAGTGACGCTTCATGTTTTTATGCATACAAATGTTTTGTTGAAAGTATGTGTTGTACCTAAAAATACATACACTGTAACTTATAAGTATCTTAAGTTGTTTTATCCATTATGACTTGATCAGTCATTCAAGACTGAAGGCATGGATACTGCTGTTTATTGTCAGAAAGTGGACAATGACAGAAGTTTTAAAAATAGATTTGTACTGTTGAATGAAAATATATGTAATAAACTGGTTTAACAAATAAATATTTATATAATAAATTCCAGCGACGTCAATGTAGTTTTCAGTGAAGTGTTTTCTCGTTTGTTTTTCTTTTATTCTTCTTGCTGCTAACAGTCAGGGCTGGGGGTCTGTTGTTTTCAGGTTGTCCACCTTACCCAGTCTCCTGAGTGTGAGATCTCAGTGAAACTTCAACTAAACTTATTCACATTTCTCAGACCCATTCAACTGGACACAAGGATGAATTCATTAGTATTAGTGATATTAATATTTACATCTAAAGACATTAAGGGAATTTGTTTAGATTTGGCACTTCACTTGGATTAAATGAGGAACTGGTTAGATTTGGCTGGTCAGAGCTCACACTCATGATGATGTCAATCTCTTGTGAATAATACAATGCATCAGAAACTGCGACTGAGGAAGTCTCTTGGATAAAAGGTGAAATATCCTCAAGAATCCACAACCACAACCATGTTCAGTTGACTGTGATTCAGGATGACTTCACATACTGTACATGGTGACCTCATGCAACCATAATGGTCATGTCCTTCTCGTGTTCCCCTGTTTAGTTTCCTATTTAATTTTGAAATCACGTTGTCTCTTTCCTGCCCTCTTGTGTCCAGCTTTGTCTGTGTCTTCCACACCTGTCTTGTTTGTCATTAACCCTGTGTGCTCCCTCTTGTCTTTGCCAGTCTGTCTCCATCTACCTCATCACCCTGCCCTGTGTCCATGCTGTTTCTCCAGTGTGTCTCTTGAGTCATTCACAATTTCATACACTAATTTTGACACAATTTATCTTGAATGTACTTAAGAAAAGTTAGGTGATGACGTGTTATGTCCACATGACCATATTTCCTCCAGGTGGTTGGTGGGGGCACACAACTACAAGGTAGTTCTTGTTGAAACTTAATAAAAATTCATTACATTTGATGATTTTTGTCTTTACTTGTCCTCGACTGACTTATCTCAAGTTTATGGAGGTTTGGCAGTTCATCACAGTGTAACAGCTCAAATTCCTTGATATTTTCATTTTTTGTTATCAAATCCTGTGTATGTTCTTGATGACTAGGTTTTGGAGCAGATGATACACGCTGAGACTTTGCTTCAGGTCCCAGGTATGAATACACACGGACACACATAAAATACACTAATCTTCCTCATCTTTTATGTTTTTTTTCCCAGCAGCTGTTGTGTTGTCCTCCACTTCTTTGCTGCTGTACCCCTCCTGTCAGTCTCTGTGGCTCCCCTGAACAGCTGCCACCACCAGGGCTGAAAATGAGTCCATCAGGGACGCACACATGCACGCACGACAGCGCACACTCGCCCTATTAGCATCTGAAGATTGGCCATCCTGAGGGCCAGATGCCTGCGACCTCGCTGTGCCCCCTGAATGCAGAGGTATTGTGATTAAAGTATGATTGGCAGCACTGGTTATTAATTCTAATCTTGGGCACATATGTGGGGTGGTGGGCAGAGGGCAGGCGGCAGTGTTTGCCAGGTGGATGCCACGCAGAGGCTAATTCACTGTGACATGCTATCAGCGCACGCACACACACACACTCCATGTTCCCTTAACACACACAGCCAGATTATAGGCTACATACACTTTTCCTCTAATGCACAGGAGAGAGGCTTCGTAGAAAGAAGGTTATCTTTTAACAAGACACACACACGCACATTTCATGGCACTTCAATGCTAAAGTGGCATTTCATGAAAACCATAAAGTAGCCTACATCATTTGAAAGCAGGAGCAACGTGTGTTTAGAAAATCATTTCCATCCCAAGACTCATAATGGTTTTACATTTACCACTTAGAAGCAGAAACTCAAGTGAGGGGTGATTTTGAAAATATATTTTTCTTCCGTCAAGGTAAAAGCCTTGAAGTAAACGATGTCTCATCTGTCTCCTCTCAGGTTAAGATGTCCTCTCTGCTACTGGAGTCGGCCTAAAATTACAGCAGCACAAGCCTGAACCTGAACACTCATCAGGGTGATGCCAGTGTTTCAGCATTATAGGATATAATGATGATAACAACATTTTAAGTTGTTCTCACTAAGTCATTTAGAAATTTGTTACACAGTCCGGTCACTGAGAAAGAGTTAATGAACATGAAGCTCAAGTACCAGACACTTTGACTGAATGTTTATGTGACCAGACATCACAACTGCACACACATTTAATCAAAAATCAAATAATTAAATGCAACATATGAGCACAGCACACATGCAGATGGTTTAATGTCAGATGTAAAACAGACTGAGGAAAACATGTGTAGGTTCTCCCATTTCTCCTGCAGAGGGCATTACAATATCACGAAAGGTGGCACTCGTACCTTCCCTGGACCTGACCCAACAGCACAGGGACAGACGTGTGACAGGGACAGGACCTGGGATAATTTCATACTTTGTCATTTTTGACGAGAGGTAAACAAAACAGGTAGACACTGTGGAAAGCAACACCAAAAATGAGCACTTCTTCATATGTTTTAGTGCTGTTTTCCTTTACTCACTCATAACATCATGGTAAGACTTGTTTGGCAGGTTAAGACTCCTCTACACAACTGATGCAGATCTGAGACAAGGCTGTAAAAAGATTTCCAGCCTTTTCGGTCATTGTGGCACTGTGATTTTTGATGGTGAGCCATATGGATGCAGATTTAAATGTCTTGATGCAAATGAATGCACCACTGGCCATGTCAAAAAGGAAAGGTTGCAGATCGTGGAGAGACAGTTCGAGCAGGCCTCATTTTGAAAATACACCGGTCAGAAGTCCAAGCCCCTTTCCTCAGACTTCTCTTCGAAGCCACGCCTCCAGAGCACAGGATCGCTCTGCATTAGGTCGCTCTGTGAAGGCGATACCTTCGCAGAGCGACCCAATGTAATCCCAACACAGAGGAGGGAGGGACGGAGTTGGCAGTTTGACTGACACATCATGATCCAATTGACTTGAACGTGGTGTTCAAGATGATTGGATGGTGTTTTTCCAGGATTGTACGTCCCACAGGTGACTGACTTTTTTCATTTTTGTGAAAAAGCATTGAATGAATTGGTTGCAATCGGGGTGTGAAGAGGATTTCAAGCAATTCATTAAAAATGCTCCAGAAACAGATCTCCAACCCCACCTTTAAGTAAACAAGACGAAGCAGGTAAAAGAGTGCTACAATAGAAACCCACCTACTGACCAGAGACCAGCTGTGGGTACCCTGAGGCTGCACAACAGAAACTTCAAGTCTAAAGTTTATATGGAGTGTACAGCAGGATTTCAGATTTTACTGAAGAAAACCTCTGAATATTTTCTTCCTTCAACCCATCTTATATCAGTTTAGGAAATCCTAAATACTCCATCCAAGAGTCATTGTCTGTTACCTAGCAACCAATGCATTTTTTTCCAGTGAGATCTTTTTGTAACCGATTAGATTTCCCAATCGAACATGTGAATAAGCAGGGGAAAAACAGGAAAGAAGCACATTAGTTAGTTCCTTCATCAATCCAAAACACACTGAGTCTGTTAGGAGCCTCTTGATGCCTGTTGACATTTTGCTGGTTGTATAAAAGCAATTAAAGAGTGGCAATACAGATTAAACAACTGATGGAGAAGAGACAGTTATGATGTAATAAAGGAATTATCATCCTAAAGTTTATTCAAGATTTTGGAGCGTAAGGAGGCTCCTGCACTGACCTGTAGCATCTGTGATGGCTCTACAGTTTGGGAGAGGATCTGAAAGTTTCTGTTATATGTACTGTTGGATTTCAGGACCATCACCCTGAACTCACTTATTATAGCTACCCCTTATTTTTTCTCATTACACTTGTGTTGTGAAAGAATCATTGATCACAGGTGACATGATGCGTCTTTAAGTTTTGCAGGGAACAGATAAAAAATGCATTTGGAGGGTTTGATCAACTTTGCTTCTCCTCCTCTCCCCACTCATCATCCGCACAACCAGAGGTGTCATTTGAGACACACATACAGTGTGCTGTATATCAGCACGGACACACATTACCTTTGGTGTCATTACTATAATGTTATTTTTATGTGAATTCAACTGTGAGAGTAAGCAGGGGAGAACGCAAGTGAGAAGCAAGAGCACCATAAAAACAAAAAAAGAAAAGCTCAAAGCCAAAGGGACACAATGCCCACAGAGCAGCAATCTTTCATTTATTCAATTAACTAACGAGGCAAGGGATCCACACCCCGACAGAGGATTGATGGTGGTGAGGAACTTCTCTCAGCAAGCACCGCTTACTAAGGACTTTTACTGCTGTCGCTCCCTTTATTCAGGAGGAAAATTCACCAGGGGAAACTTGAAGGGATGACCTTGACTAACAGGTGTCTGAGAGGAAACAATCAAGATGAGACCGAAAAGGAAAAACAGAGGCATGTCTTCATTTTTCTCATATCATATGGTCATTTTTTTCCTCTTTTGATTAAGGGAAATATACTCTGAAAACTGTTCAAAAAAAAAAAAAAAAAAAAAGCAGGACAGCTGCTGATGAGAGTCTCCTCTGATACATGTGGTGTTTATCAGGCATTTTACCGTCATGTGTATCAGAGTTCAGCTCCAGACTGCTCCATCTCTGAATACAGGACAGTGATTTACAGACTTTTTGTACAGTATTAAGCAGTTTTAATCTGGGGACGTTCAGCGCTTCATTCAAGTTTGTCATCGTAGCAAGCTACAGCTGCTGCCTTGTTTAAAAAAAGTCAAAGCTTCAGGAAATCAGGAAGCAAATAACTACTGTAGCAGCACATGACACATTTTAGACACCTCAGGCAACTACTTTATATCACCGTGTCTCCTCTTTCTTTTTAAAGTGTCTGTTTAGCAAGTAGAAAAGTGAGCACTTAAGATCACCATGGCAACCTCTGTGTTCAGGTGGACATACACAGCTGATTCATATCAGATAACAAGCCTGATTTCTTTGATGACTGTGAAGTTGAGGCACTAGCCACGTTTACATGTGCATTTTTTCTACTGATTCTGATTGTAATCACCTGATCGGAAATTCCAACCTCACTGTTCACGCATCAAGCACTTAAAGGAGAAGTTCCGTTTTTTGCAACCTGGACCATAAAATATGTTAATTTTTTTAATTAATTAGTTAATTTGTGCTTCCCTTCTAGACTTCAAGAGTCAAGAGTGATGCTTCTCCTTCATGTTGCTTGTTGAAGACAATGACTTGAGACAGGACAGTCTCATTTAACTTCTCGTATGCTGATTAAGTCAACTTTTGCTTCAGTTTCTCCCTTGCCTCATCTGTGACCATCTTGTTGTGTGCTCTTTTCTTTCCTGTCTTTAGGGTCAACAACTCCCCTCTCCTACTGCAGTGGTAACTGCCCGCACCTGTGAGCAGTTATCAATCAGGACCTCCACCGACAAAATCCAGTCTTGACTGCTTTTGAAGATTTTCCATACTCGTGTTTTCTTGGACTGAACACTGCAAGCCTCTTGTCAGCTATACCATCAACAAGCTGAAATTTTGATGGAGAACATAAATCTTCCAGACCATTCATAGTCTTGTCCATATCTTTAGCAACCAACATGAACTGCCCAAGCTCTCTCTCCTGTACTGGTGACTCTCCATATCTGCAACTTAAAGAATCACTTCTGATGTGAAAGGACACATCGTCTTGTCGCATGCTGTTGATAGTATCCTGACATCCGATTAGAGGAAGCTGTTATTCACACTCACACCAAGGGCACCTCAGTGACGAGCTATTCTGGACATGAAGGACAAAAATGCACCAGAATCACCCACAATTGCTTCATGACCTTACATGATGACTATATCTTTACATAAAATATAACTACATCAGTCTGTACTTTAGATACAGTATTCATTAACAAAACCATCATATCAACATGTTTGAGAAGAATACTTAAAGGTAAAATACCTTTACATGTTAACCCGACTATCAATATGTCTAGAGCTTGGTGGTCTAACTCATTTCCTGGATAGAACAGAGTCCATGCATTGTCAACTGAAACATGGTATGCATGGAAATGACAGTCATAAGAGAAAGGAAATAACAGTTTGTCCATACTAGGTGGCGTGGGCTGCTGAACTGTGTGTTTTCAGCTTCTGTGTGTTTTTAAAAATTTTCCTGAGGGTCTTCAGAGCAATTAGTGATGTCGTGCTTGTGTTTTCAATAAACATGAAGCCGAAAAGAATGAAACTTGAAAAAAGCCGACTGGCAGTTACTTATCCCACGAGTTATGGTGAAATGAGGTTCGTGGGCATGTATGACTCCCGTACGCTGTACCAATTTGATTGTTGGAAGCAGGTGTTAAGAGGGGGACGACTGAATGCAGGTAGGATGATGCTGCATTCAAGACCTCTCGGAAATACAGGACACACCCCGTATTGGTTCAAAACGGGACGCACCAGTTAATCGTCAACTCGGCTACGGGGTTGAGGACGGGTGGCAATCCTACCACAGACACATACTCTATAACACAACATTTACATATTGAACTGGTAAGCCTCAGTTTGTAGTCCAACTGAATCTCTGTCTCACTAACTAAGCAGGTAAAATCACCACAGTAACCTTTGAGTGCAAGGGGTTGGTCACACAGCTGTTTAAAATCAGCTGATTACTGACGTCCGTGATGTTTATCACTCACTACCAGGGTCTTCACATAGGGGAAAATGCAGTCCTTTCAGAAAAATGCAGAGTTTGTGATTGTTGGGGGCGAAAATCTTGGACCATGTGACAGGTTTTCCCCCCAAAATGCGATAGATTATACATGGTATTTATGAAACTGTATGTCACGAAACTGCAGGAGTTTGTTAAAATTTTGTTAAGTGGCAAAATATTTAATGAAAAGAAAAAAAAAAGTGATTCTACCCTACCCTGCTATCCTGTGCTCACTTTTGTATCTTTTGAGCTGTTTTTAGCAGTTGACTTCAGTGTGTCATTCTGACTGACTTTTCACAGACCAACAGCATGTTTTCAGCTTTTGAGAAAATAGATGAGACAACTAAGGAGTTTTTGGAGCTGAAAATAAATGAATGAACTATCTGACAATCAGACTTAACAGTGTTGTGTTTTATAAAAAAAAGGTTTGATATGCCATCATCAGGTCATGTGGGGCAGAGCCTCGCCAGCTTTAGTCTTTCTGAGGAACAAAGTCAGTAAATCCTCAATTACTGCTGTTAGTTGTTTCCTGTTATGTTATTTATGAACTCCATGCCTTAAGTCTATCCTCTGCACTCTACACTTTGCACTGCTGTGATTACTAACTGCTTGGTTTAATCTTTATTATTACATTTATTATTTTAGGTTATTTAATTATTTATTATTATAAGGTCTGTTTTTAAAAATGTTCTTTATCCTGTACGCTGCTGAACCTGAGTAATGTATTTCCCTTACTGAACTAAACTAAGTAGCAGACTGGAGAGAACAGTTACAGACTGTGACTGTGCAATGACAGTGAGTGCTCTGCTGCTCCATCGTTGGATTGGCTGTGGCCGAGAAGCCTATTGTTGTCAGACAGTATTTGGTTTCCAGAGGAGGCTCAGTCATCTACTGCACAAGCCTGAATGTCCACCAGTAATGAGATGTTGTGAGGAACCCAACTTCTGGTCCTCCACAGATTAGGCTACCTGGAGTTTAAAGGGGACAGGCTTCCTGGAAATATCACTTTCTGAAGGCTCTTTAACATATATTTGGGTGTTTGTCTTCCGGCCCCCAAAATGTGAGATTTGACAAAATAATCTGTAATTTGCTCCCTAGATTGAAATCCATGTGGTTTTTCAAGCTGTTCCCTCAGTTGTCTGACAATGATGTCATTAGTTTTCGAATTTGCATAATACCACCCCTACCTGTAAGTACCTGTACCGGTAGAAGGGGCGGGGCTAGCAGTGGTTAATTTGCATTTAAAGGGACAAGGCACTAGAACCAGCTGAACAGGGCTGTTTTGAGCAGATGAAAAGAGCTGTGATGTTTGATCCTTGAGGTATTTTGACTGACGCATGTCACAAACATGTCTTTAAGACACCTGGGAACTATTTTAATTGTGGAAAAGGGGCGTAATATGTCTCCTTTAAAGCTGATGCAGCTCTCTGTCTATCCTAGTTAAACCATTCCATGCTGACTGACTGTATGTGACAGTGTCTTAAATCTCATTTGAGCACTTGACACTAGAAATGATTGACAGACCTGTGTGAATGTGATTTAAGTCAGATGTCTGCCTACATTAAACTGTGGGTGCTGTCTCTTAATCACTCCCACTAAAACCACTTAAACAATGAATCTGTGTGGAAACAGGGACAATTACAGTGAGTGACTCAGTCAGTGAACATGTAGACATGACAACACTGCTATTATCCCTGCTGCTACTTCATATGAAAATTCACTGACATGTTGTGAACCGATGAAGACAGGTAACACAGCACATATATCACTCTGAGTGCATGAGCTTCACTTTACCACACACTCTGTCACATGATTAAGTGAAGTTAACCTTGTCTGATTAGCCGCCGGCCTGGCCCAGCTCAATCCCTGTTGACTCCTCAGTGTATCAGTGACCCCATAAGTGTTCTCTGTGAACTAATGTGAGCACATCAAGTCACAAAACAGTCACATGTATATCAAACATATCTCTGTTCTTTATTTAGTCTGTACAGTTTTTCTGTAAAGAGCTGTGTATGAAAGTATTTGCTGCAGTGACTGATAAAGGGAACTCCTTCTTCTCTTCTGTGGAGGAGGAGCAGTGTGGGCATGTGTGTGTGACCTGATAAACCTGTAGCTGTGACAGTGCTCATCCTTAAGCAGCAGGTGTGAGCAGACAGTCTGAAGTCCAGGAGAATGGAACACTTCCTGTCTTTGCTGGTTGTCCTGGCCATGGCGTGGTCCTGCGGAAGCTGGCAGGCTCCAGACTTCTGTCATCAGAGTCAGTGTCCTGAGTACCAGGTGGTTGGTTCACATCAGGTAGGTGTCAGAGCCGCTCACACATGCTGCTCAGTGCACTGCTTCTGCTATAGAGTGTATCTGGAGAGACAGCTCTGTGGCTGTGCTGTGTGCAGGACTTTGAGGAGCGTCTGTACGTTGCCACCGACTGGATCACCACCAAGATAGACAGCTCTGCGGACATGGACGTGGTAGCTGCTAACTCCAGACTGAAGGATTACTGCAAGAGACAGAAGGAAGCAGGTACGTCACAGTTTAGAACCAGTTTCAGTTTGACACAACAACAACAATCCTCACAAGTTACACTGATTTAAAACACACAAACAGGTGCGGGTAGCCTACTTCTAAAACTGCACTTTACAGTTTAAAGTTTTTATTCTGATTAAAAATCATCTAAAATATAGTCTGATTTTGATTCAAAGGAATTCTTTGATGGCAACCTTTGAGAGACTCTTTCACTTCACAGAGGGTTTTGAAACAGTTACAGGACGGATTATGGTTCTCTGGAAACATAACCTTAGTCCTCCTGCAGCACTGTAGTTGTGGACAGATGTTTCATGTTGCTCTCCCTCAGGTTACGACATCCCGACGGACACCTGGCCCGTTCTGATCACCGCCAAGGAGGGTGAGGACGGTCTCAGCCTATCCCTGTCCTGGTTCCTTCCTCCAGGTGTGACGAAGCCTCAAAACAACGATCCGTTGGTCACAGTGGAGAGCAGACCTGCAGCCACGGTCTACATCAGGTGACCTGTGGCTACAATTATCTCTCAGATCAACATCTTTATGTGTTCGATGTATGTTATTTATGAGGGAAATGTATTATAAGTAAGGAGGGGGGG
>OMNW01011159.1:0-63466 GCA_900303245.1 Selene dorsalis
AACTTCTTTGGTCATTTAACATTAATAGACAGTATAATTAAAGATATATATTCTTCTAATAACATCATTGTTTAGGATTTTGGCCAGTATAAGATGCAGAAAAGGCCAGAGAGGGACCATACTGGAATGAAGCAAACTGGCTAACGAACAGTTTGTTAAGTTGTTTGTTCATTAATAACTAAAGTCAAAACACTGGTATAACTGTAAAATATAAACTGTTTCTTATACATGAGGCTTTTCTGCTTTTCTCAGTTTCATCTCATTGTAAACTGAACATCAGAGGTTCAAATCTAAGCCAAAGTGGATATCGCCCATGTGATTACAGTAGCTATCAACTGGTGTGAACTCTACCAGTCAAGTTTCTTGCCGTTAGCAAATACTCCACAAATCATAGTCTTGATCAAAGCTGCAGCTGTGAGAATGGGCTGGCACAACTTTAAAGAATATGAAATAATGTCCCAATCCAGCAGTTCTGAAAGACCAGAGGAGAGAAAGCGTAAAGAGTAAGAGCTGAATGTGTGGAGGCTTTTTTTTTTTTTTTGAGAAGTTGGTCACTCTATTGCCTTCAGTGTCACTTGACATGAAAGTAATGCCAGTTCTATGGAGATCCAAGCTGTTCCCCAGCGGTTGAAATGCTATTGTGTGTCAAACAAAGGCCATGGTTTCATAGCACCCCCTAGTTTGCATGCATGACCAGCACTTTCAAATAAGGCCTTTAGATCTAAATCTCAGACTCCACTCAGCACAGAAGGCAGCAGGCAGCTTTGTTAGTGGTGAGAAATTACTGGGGATGTCCTGACTGAAAACTAGGCGTTCACATCTCCAAACAAGAGCTTTGATTATGCTGAGATCTACAACGAAGCCCCACTGCGAGGACAGCCCCACTGAGCTGAGGCATGTTGTTTACCAAAGCATCATACTGAAAGATACAAGGCTGTCTTCTGCTGCTGTTGAGCCTTTAGAGATTAAGCAGTGAATCATCACAGATTAAAGATTTAGTTAAACAAACATTTCTCAGAGCCAGAGCTGCACTCTCTGCCTAGTTGAACTTCAGTGGGTAGAGCCATCGGAAACAAGTTTTTAAGAACAAAGGTAAATTAACTGGAAAAATTATGGAGAAGAGATGAATTAATTCACATCTGAGCAAAGAAAACTCACATACTTGATTTTCTTGACTTAATATGTTAAAATATTTATATTAACAATGATCATGTGACTATGTGCGTGTGTGAGGGGTTGGTCATAATGAAAAACACATACGTAGGGAATCATCATAACTCCTTCTAAGCTCTTCTATGTATCATTCTAGCATCAAAGTTAGCACCTAGCTGGAGAACACAGCGGAGCGCACAGCGGAGCCAAATATTTCCCTCGGGAGTTGGAGGAGATGAAAAACAGCTTTAGAAGGAAGTGGATGTTGGACTTATATCACTTAGGTGCTCAGATAAATTACTCCTGATAAATGCTAAGGCTGCTTTTTGTCTTCCAGATGTGTAAAAAATAAACAGCCAATTGCTGACAAGTTTGAAATATCAAATTAAAGGAGATCGGATAGCGGCCAAAGAATCACTCACTGCAGATTTAACATACTGAATGAAAACAATTAAAGGACTTGAGTGGTTGCCAACCTCCCCAAGGTTAAAGGTTAAGCATCATGTGTTGTGGTGTGAAGCACTTGACATAAACACAAGTTTTGCTTGTTCCCAAGAAAACTTCATGAGGGACCTTGACGTATGAGAAACAATGAAATGTCACATTGTTCTTGTCAGTTGTCAGAGCTGTTATTCAAGTATTATTCTACAGTCTCGCCTTTATTTTTTGCTTTCTTCACTTCATAATAAAAAGATGTATTTCTCACATTTCACATGCATGGAGCATATCCTCACATTTCCCTGAAATTCTGGCGGCCCGCCTCAACTCGCTGTCAGCATTCAAAGTTATTATCAGAGAGAATGAAGAAACCATTTTTCTGCAGAAAGCTAAATTCTCACAGCGATATATCAAGGCCTTGGATTTGGGGGGAGATGGTTTGTCAGTAAAATATGTGATGGTGTTTTAAAGTTGAAGGAGCTCCTGGGAGCAGGAGGAGACAATGTGAATGAAAAACTACATCTGATGACCTGAGCTATGATTTTTGAGGAAGAAGCAACGATGGTGCAAGAACTACTAGATGTGGTTTCGATTAGACTTGCGCTGAGGGACTTGTTAAGGCTGATTAATAAGGTGGTAACAGGGGCACTGGCTCAATAACAACTCTGACTCAATAAATATCTATGTCTGTCATGTGTCAGGGCCCCAGTCCAGTGACCCTCTGACTCATCCTGGATCTTCCCCTTCACAGTCGTCCAAGCTGGAAACATCACTTCAGAATCCAAAAAAACAGTTCAAACACCAACTGTGCTGTAGAAAAGAAAAAAAAACAAACCCTATTGAAATAGCAACAATGATGAACTCATGATAGTTATCATGTGTTGATGAATAACACCCTGAAAGTGTATTTTCATATTACTTGACACAGCTTTTCCTGCTGACTAGCTGTGATTGGTGTTGACAGTGTTTTTAACATAACATTGCAGCTCAGAAATCTCAAGTGTGTAGTTGTGTTCATGGTTAGTTTGTTTGTGAGAGGTCTGGGTCTTATTGACCTCAAAGGGTTAAACAAAGCAGGAAGGTACACTGTAATTGATTTAGGAAATATTGTTATTATTATGGGGACCCCAGGAAGCGAAACCAGTTTCAATTTATATATTCATGAGTCATGTTTAGCCCACAGTCAAACATGAGGACACTGGTTCGATTCTATCTGGTCCCTTCAGGAAAACTCCTGGCGCTTTGTTACACTCGGACATCTCTTTCACAGACATGTGGCTGAGAACAGAGTGGGCTGTCTCAAACACACACACACACACACAAAGAACAAGCACTTCTGCAGCTGCCCGATTCCCATGTGAGAGCCATGAGAACACACAGAGGGTTAGTCAGAGCTTGGTGGAGATGAGCAGCATGGAGGTGGGCCAAGGAGACGTCAAATGCTGCTTTACAAGAAGCGGTACACACAGTGGGACACCTTAGTAGCATTGTGTGAGGGGTATGTCAGCTAGCAGGTAGCTAGTGAGTAATCTGATCGTTAGTGAAAACACAAAAGCGAGGAGACCAGTAAACACGCTGCTTTTGAGCTGAGATGCTATTGTTTACCTTACAGGCTGATACTGTAACTCTGTACACTGCTGAACCAGCATTGGCTGAGAGAGGGAATTAAATCTTTGCTTTCCTTCTGGGAACTTCTGCAGATAAAAATAAACATCACCTATAACTCAGTTTCTGCGGTCATCAGGAACAGCAGACGTCACGTTGGCCTCAAAAGAATCTGAAAGTCTCAGTTTTCAAATGTCAGCCGCTAAAATCGAATTAAGCTGCTTTGTCAGACCTCCCCTTATGATCCGCCAATACGTATGTCTCACATCACCTGAAAAATCATGAGCAACACAATTTAATTACGACAAAAAAAAGTGTAAACATCACTCTCTTTCATCCCTTTATGTATGAGGACAAGAAGACAATGTGTTAAGAGGAAATAAATCTGCCTTGACAGCCACATCAAAGGGTGCAGTGAGGGGCTTACTGCTACTTAAGGCACAGGAATGCTGTTGCTAAGCATCAGTCCAAAACCTATCAACCCTTTAAGGACTTTACTATTTTTGAGAGGGGGGTGAGCAGGTTACTAGAGGCCAGAAACTCCACCGTGACACCAGTGTGAGAATTTATAAATCCTTGAAAACAACAAAGATATAAATCAGATACCAGATGGATTTTAACACAACATAGACATCATTTACCCTTCTTAGCAGGGTAGTTTGTTTCTACCCAACAGGGGTTTACATCTTTGAGCCTTGATTCATAAATAAGTAACTACTTGCTGTCTATAAACTTCCTCTGCCCTTTTAGGAAGAACATCCATGTTCGATATGCTCTGCAGCATAAAAGGCTATGAGTCAGTGCTAGCCACCACCTTCCTGTGCATAAATTCAATTCCTTCATCTTGCCCTGGGTGAGGTACTAAATCACTGGCAGCGTTTAGGAGCAGCGGGGTGTCACTGAATGGCTGGATAGCCAGCCTGTTATAATTCTGTCCATCAACCTAATTCATTATTTCAGCAGCTGCAGATTTCTACTCTGAATTTGAGAAAGTGACAAAGGAGGAAGCTTTCAAGTCAGACTTTGGTAAATGATCTGGAGCAGCATGTCGACTGCACCCCTGTCATTCACTGCTTTGACGTGATGTAAATTTTTTCTTTTGTTTTTGGCCAGTCAGTGTGAGGAAATGTAACGCAGCACCACGAGTCTCACTAGTAGGAAACAGAAGCGATAGGTGACCTCTCACTAACTTGTAATCCACAGAGTATTAGTCATAACAACAGTGGATAAATCCCCTTGAAAGAGTTGAGCCGTCTAAGCATGGCATGGGGCGGCCTGACCAGCAAATCTCCTTTTTCTCCATTTTTTTTTTTTTTTTTTTTTAATCTCGTCGTTGAGATGAAAGAGAAATGGTGCTGCAGACTACAGAGAACAATCATGCATTATTAGCAATAAAAAAGAAAAATACAGAATCGGCTTTGCGAGGGGCCACTCATTACCAATTACCCACTATTTCTGACAGCCTGGAAAAATTACCCACCAGCGCTTCAGACAGATTCCATCAGTGTTCACAAACAGCTACAACAATGTATCTGTTCGAGTTAGATTCATATCTTCTTCACAAAATGCAACAAATTAGAGTAATTTGTCACGCTGACTTTGATGCTGTCAACTACGACATAGAAACTTTTTGGTTTTTTGGTGCAGTTATATTTTCTCCTCCAGAACACAGTGCTCAAAGTGAGATCGGCTCGTTGTCGCGACAACTCTTTTGATTCTCAATTAATCATTTGTCATTTGTCAAGCAACAAGATTGAGCGTCTACGCCCACGCTAGCAGCTGTGAGAGGCTATGCTTAGGCGCGGCAGCAGTGCTTTTGTTTTCGATTCAGTCAGCATGCTAACACGCTGTACATGTTAACACTGATAATGCTAAACAGCAGGTAATGTTTACCATGTTGTCTTTTTCTGTCTAGGAGGCTAACATTTGCTAATTATCATTTACTAAGTGCAGCTAATGAGAATATCATTTGTTTTGCAGATATTTGGTCATAAACAACAGATTAGGATAAACGATTATTTTACTGTAGATAATATCAACTCCATATTAGCGCCAGTGTAAATAACTGTTGGCTGCAGTGCTTGATGTTAGCTTTCCAAACCAAATTTCTGTATGTGAAAGGTCATTGTATATAGATATGTTTTATAAACTTCTGCACAGTGTTGCTTATTTAAATCATTAGAGCACAAGTAGATAAAGAGCATTTCATTTTATTCTTTGCTTATTTACTAACTCGCTCACATCGTGGCATTCAGTGGATGGAAGCGTCTCCCTTTATTGGAAGCAGCTTTCATTTCAGCCCTTTTGATCTTTTGGCTTCTTTTGTGCGACACACCTCATCACCTTTATTTTCTGCCATAATTGCATGGGAAAGATCTCCCCTTTGATACTGTCTGCATGCCAAATCACTATCGGGGAAAGAGTGTCGAAAAGTGCCATGTGCGCTGTCTGCTGGGAGAAAAAAAAAGAGCTCATACACCTGTGGAAGACAAACAGGGTTTTCAGAGATATGACATATCTATCATCACGGCGCAGGATATGAACTGTTCTGTCATCTTAATGGTGAAGGGGGCTTTGCATAGTGGAACAGTAGGTGCTGAGAGACATGTGTTGCACATGGTGAACTGTCTGGCAGCTGGCATTCCCAGGTCACCATCACCCCCACCAACCCCACCCTCCACCCCCCAGGCTCCTGTCTCATCTCCTGGCTCTAATCTGCAGACACAGTCCTCTCCTGCAGGCTCATCACCGGGCTGCTGAGTGGAGCTGAACAGGATCCTCTGCTCCCCCTCAGGCCTCCTCCTTGTCCCCTTTACCACCACTACAACGTCAACACCCACCCTCTGCCCCCATCACAAGTGTCAGGTGAGATTGTCTACCGTCTCCTGTTAACACAGCTGCAAACTAAAGAAATCTCAGGCTTTAATCAGCCTCCGCGGAAATATACAAATCAGACGCTCATTGAAAAAAAGATGAAGCTTTCAAAACAGGAACATGTAACAAAAAGGGAACGTGTCACATTCACTGGAAAAAAAAGTTTGGCTTTTACAGTTCTTGGCTCTTCAACAAAAAGCACTGACACGCTGCTTGCTTCCTATCAGGGGGTGGAAATGCAATTAAATAAGAAAATAAACAGCAGCATCACCTGACATAGTAATTGCTGAGTGATTGTTACTGATCAATAAGTTAAAGTAGTTGTGTGCAGTGAGACATTATAATTGTGTGTTTTGCACACTGTATTTCCCGTCCAGCACACTTTGAAATAAGATTTTACCCCCCCACAAATCAGTCTCGCTGTACTTGAGTAGACTAAATAATTCAGACTTGTTGCTTACCAAGAAAAACAAAATTTGTAAACATGCTTTAAATTATACACTGAACCAAGTCTCAAAAGCCTGGAAAAAAAAAAAAAAAAAGCCTGCACTGCATCTCCCCACACAGAAAGGCAGCCGCAGCCTTACAACATAGCAGCAAGATAAGCAGGGTGGATTCTACTGAGAGAATCTGTTATCAGGGATGGTGCTATGCACTGACATTAAGGATAATCATATCTATCAGCACACTGCCAAACATCCCCAAGTGAGCCTGGCGGAGAACAAAGCCTGCATCGTCTCTCCAAGCTAAGGTTACAGGCGGATGATGATGTACTTGTCACAGGGGTGCAAATGATCCTCTGCCCGGCCAGCTCCGAGTGCAACGAATAGAATCCACACAAAGATATGGATATCAGCTGAACAGTTTAGATATCTGCTCATTCCTCTGCTGGATAGCTACAGCTGGCTTACTCGTTACAGTTCTCAACCAGGAAGCTGTATGGACACTCCAGTTGCATGTAATGAGCTGTCTTAGATAAAATACAATGAGAAGTGTTGGAGGTAACAACGGAAGCTGGATAATGCGGTCCTTCATCGCTTCAGCAGACACACCTGTCTGGGCGAGGTCTCCTGAAAGTTGCTGTTTGTTCTGGATTATCATTCTCTTATTTCACACACGATTTGAATATTATCTTTTGTGTACGCTTAGAGCAATGCCTTTATTATTCACGCTCACCTTAAAAAGAAGGAAGGCTGAAAATTCAGTTGCACAAAAGAAAATCTATTTTGCACAAGTTCTATGAAAATAGCAAGTGTCAGGAAGGAAAGAGAAATGAGTCTCTGGTGAAACTCTCACACACACAATGCTAAGGATTATCTTTTTTTTTTTTTAGACCTATTATACCAATAAGACCACGGGTTAGCTATTACAGTCACACTCTGGGTATCTCATTACTGATGAGGCACAAAAACCAAAGCAAAACAAAAGCAAGATGAGCAGCATGTTTTGGCAGCCGTGTCAATTGCTGCAAGTAAGTGCATATCCCACATTTTGTTCAAGGCCATGAGAAAACCAAAACAAAAAGAGTTGGCAGGACAATTTGAGACTGACAAAGTAGTGGAGGATGAGTCAGTGAATGAATCACTCTCAATATCACAGACCAAAGCACAGCATTTGCAGAGTAGCAGGGAAGTGCTCCATCGGCAGTGATAAATTGCCTTTCTCCGCAGCGTCTTCCGCATGGTTCACATCAATAACCCATTCATTATGATGCATTGACTCCCATCACAGGTATCGGTAATGTATATTTTACAACATTTCCGGCTGATTAAACTAGTTCAGAAAACAAACTGTACAGACGTCCATACAGTATACACATTCCGTAAACATTTACATCTTAATCTGTTTGGAATCTGTCATGCTTTGAATGACTTCAAAAGGGGGCTGAAAGTTTTCTCTGCCACTGGATGGTTTCGCTACAGTGCGTCTTCAGGGCAGACTGAGATCGCAGCGAGTCGCTACCACAAAGCGACAAGATGGGATTGGCTAGCTGGTTAGCATGCTAACTTTAGTAAAACAAAAGATGTAATAGAGACATGCATTAATGTTGGGGTTGCAGTCCACTGCTGGAGGCAGCTCTTGGCAAACAAACGAACAACGTACAACGTTCCTCCTGGACTGGTTAGGTAAACGGTTGTTAATGCTAACTAACATAACAAGTGCAACCCACGGCTCCTTTAAGACAGCATTAGTGATTTTTAACCACCATCTGGTGAATTCCAGCGTTCACTCTGCCCGTGGCTTTGTTTGGTCCCCGAAACTCCACCGAGAAAAACACCTAGCTCTTTCGCTGCTACCTGATCACCTTTCTTTTTTAGCCAAGCGTACGTGTTGCCAGGTTTTTGTTATGTTGGTGTAATGTAGACGCTGCCTGAACTTGCTGCCTGCGGGGGTTGAAGAGAGCCTTGTTTTGTACATATTTCTTGTTTTATTTGTCATATTGTAGGTGTTTTATCGATAATTGGCCTGGGATTAGTAGATTAGATCAAACTGTTACTGTTTTTGCCTTAGAAAAGAGAGGTAGCTAGGTGTGTTACTTAGCAACACTAATGTCCATGTGTTATTTTGGTTTTAGTTTAGTAGTCTTTCAAATGTGACAAAACCGTAACAATATCACAGGGATTAAAGAGATTTTTTTTTTTTTACATTTTGGGAAACCCCATTTTTTTTCTTTCTTCTGGGGAATGAGATCAGAAGATCAAGATGAATGCCTATGGGAAATGTACAGACCTGGAGTAAGTACACGACATGATTAGTTTAGCATTATGTCTGGGAAAAAAGGTAGCTCTTTCCAGAAGGGTTAAAGAAACAAGATACATCATGTCAGAAAAAAAGGAAACTTTAGAGATGGTTGTATTTTTGAGTGTTAATTTTCAGTAGGTACACTACAATAAGTAATCTGATTACATGCCTGTATCAGAAGTATCTCTCAGTGGTGCTCTGATTTAATGTAGTGCATGAAAACTAATCACAATAACTGATATGTCCCTGTATAAACACTGCTGTATTTTGTCTTCGTCACCTGCCACTACAGAGCCAGACACACAACCAGAACAAACTCACATGGCCCCTTTGGGTCACTACACACTCACATACACACACACACACACACACACACTCACGTGTACACACACACACACACGTCAAGGTGTGGGCAGACGGAATGGGTGTGGAGTGCTTAGAGCCAGACGAGGCAGCTCGTCTTGCTCGCAGAGAGAAACAACTATCAATAGGATCACTCCACTTCACTCCACATGCTGGAGTCTAAACAAGTCTCTGTTTTCATTTCCATAAAGCCGCGCTCTGTCTTTTGTTCTGACAGAGATAAGATGTATAAATTATGAGCAGCTGACAAAGTATACTGGGGCGCCTCGGGCAGCTCATCAGTCATGCTCGGCCTGTCAGCAGGTAACTGATGGGGGCCCTACAGGCATAAAGCCCCCTTTTAAGCAAAGGAGGGGGAGGCAGAGGAATTAAAGCTGTTGTTGGAGTCCCAAGCACAACAGCTGACTCATATTTAAAGGAGTGAGGCAGACGCCAAAAGCTTCAAGCTTCAGAGTGTGTTTTGCAGCTCTTTCCTCAGGAGTGTGTGTCTTGCTGCTGTGCTCCGCCGGGATTATACAATGGCCGTCAAGCAGGAGGTAGGCACATAGAGAAAGTCGCCTTGAGAGACCACCCAAGAGGAGCCGGAGAAGGGTCTCTGCTAAGAAAGCTGTGATAGAATGATAATCTTGAGCTTAATCAAAACTACCAAATACATATAATCCTCTCCAGGCAACAGCAAAGCTCCCTGACACTGTACCCCATTTCCATAATGGATCATTGAGTTTCATTACAGTACTAAAGCCCAACCAGTAAAAGAATCTGATTGAGGATCTGATTTACTGGAGCTTTATGCACTGTGTGTATTTGAGAGATAATTGTAATGAGACAGTGTACTGGGGAAAAGATGACAGGGAAGAATTGATGTCTCTTCCTGCAGCCATTTGGGTAGGAATGAGTTGGCTTTATTTCAGTCGTCACTGCAGCTCTTATCTCCCCCGGTCACTGTCGCTTTCTGTCTTGTGGACTCTAATCTAACTAGGTGGATGTGCTGAACATAACATGAAAGAGAGAAAGTCAACTTTCTGTCCAGCACTTGCCTGAAGTGAAACAACAGAAGTGCTTGTCTGTGCCCAATGTGAGGGCCGATTAACACTGCTCTGCTGCCAGTTATTTCTGGAAAAAAGAAAAAAAATGTAATTTGGCAATGAGATTTCACATAGGTCAAGAATACATATTATCCCTGTATAAAAGTGGACTGATGTCCAGCTATAGGACAAAAAGATCTTTTGTAAGAAAAGGGCAGCAAGTTCAACTGGTTTATGTGCTCTCATCATATTTCTGCAAACCAATCTCTACAGCTATGTGACGTCTGGAAGGACATAAAGTATCACACCTTCATTTGGGTCAGACAGGTACTTTACTGTATCAAATGATTGGGAATATAAAATTCTCTGAATAGAGTCTTGGTACCAGAAAAGGAAAGACAGCCCTGCAGCTCAGGAGATGTAAAATAATACAGCTTATCTCTGATGCCCAGGAGGAAGAGACTTGTCCACCGTTGCCAAATAATGGCATATTTCCATATGAGTCATTCAACATGACTGCTAAAGCTTAAAAACATCTTTGGATCTGCTCAGAGCTAAAATAAAAATACCAAAAATACTTGACAAGTCCTTGTTTCAGTGAAAATGCGAATACATTTGCAATTCCAAGAATCAAAATTCAACCTGAATTTGCAAGATCCTTGAGTTTTTTCTTTTTTATCCACATAAAATTGAGCTTTATGATTTTGCCAATCTCAAGTTTTCCACATGAAATATTCAAAGACAACTTCAAAGAGCCAAAGTCCAATAAAGGTCAAGCCTTGAGCTCAACCAGCTTCCAGAGCAGGACTTTGTTTCCCTATGACTTGTCTTCTAAGGCAGTGAGTGACTCCAAGCTGTACAGTATCGCTCAGCCCGGACTGCTCCAACTGACCTTTTTTAAAGTTAACAACATGGTTCATGGAGTTTTCTGTCAGTACTTCAAAACATCACGAGGAGCACAAAGTTTACCTTGTGGTCTCAATTCAGGGGATAAAAAAACTTTATCTACACAGGCTAAAGGCTACCACCAGAAATGTCCATGCATGAGTTTACAACGGACTTGCAAATGCAAAGAAATTCTTAATAATAAATGTTTTAAAAGTCGTTAAGATTAGATGTTTTTGACCCATGATAAAACAATCATACAATCACAATCCCTATGATCAACAAAAACTTGATCAATATGTTGACTGTGTGATTTGCACCTGACCAGAATGTGACCCTGGGGTGAGGTCACTCATCATCTGTGTATAGGTATGAGAGTGTATGTGTTTGTGTGTACACATCTGTGAACATGTGGTCACCCAGGTAGACAGCCCAGATTAAGGGTGAAAGTGTGAGACAGATGGCCGATGGGAAACCTCCAATAACAAAGAACTTCAGTACAAATGGTCAATACATCAATCTGGAATGGCTAATTATAACTCACGGGCTGATGCTGATTGATCTCTCCAGAGTACAATTACCAACCTGTCCACATTAAACTGATGTATGAGTGTTTTAGGTATTACGGCTCCTGAAAGTTTAATACATTTCTCATTAGAACAGTGTTGGTGCTCTACAGTGCACGTCCTGATTTAGGGGTGACATGAAAGTGAGAGAACACTTGAACAATGATAAGAGCGTGTCCACTTCAGCACATGCCCTTGCTTTGAAGGCTGCAGAGAAGAATTAAAGGTCATTTGTGTCCTTTCTTCCGCAAAGGTGGAAAAAAAAACAGTCTACAGTCTGTCTGACAGGTACAGTCACATCTCGTCAGACCACAGCAGCGTCATTAAAACAGCCTTGTAGAGTGATGTGTAACTTTTAGGTTGTTTCACAGTGTGTTATAATGACATCGGGCGTGACTTTTTCATATTGAAAGAGCGTGAATATGCTGAATATATCGATAACTGGATGCATCTGTGTGCTTTAAATGAACAGCAGGTGTTGGGGTTGGTTGTCATGTCAGCAATAATATACAACAAAGTATTCTGATTTATTAAAATATCACATCATACCATCCATTTTCAAAAATTTACTCTGTCCATTTGATTGATGGCTCTATATGTGACAGTGAGAGTTTCTACAGTATTGTTGCCATGGTTTTACTGTTACAGCGATCTGAATTGGCCAAAAACACAAAGAGTAATTTTTTCCCTCAAGAGAAATGACAGTTGTTTATGCAAATGACTAAAAATGGCATATGTTTAACTGACAAAGATCTCGAGCTGTTATGACAGGGAATAAGGCTCAAAAGTATCACGATGTTATCATCAAGACGAAGGAAGGAGGTGTGGGTGGATGGATGGGTTAACAATCCATTGGCCTTCGATGTGGGAGACCGCTGATCATTTCTCGTGTTCAACCAACAATCACTGTTGATTTTTAATAAAGAGATGACAATGGAAGTCTTCTTCCTTTAACCAAAACTACAATCCTAAACCTACAGGAGCCCAAACCACAGCTAGTGTTAAACCAGAATAATTTGCAGAGCTGATTAGATTTCTCAATTGCTTTTCCTTCAAATTTACAGTCTATGGATAAATCGCAAACATGATATGATGTTTACAATAAAGTGGTAGACTTAATGCATGTCCACAGTGTTTTACAGTGTAAAAAGAGAGATAAAAGAGGGGAACTACTATGGAAACAGAAAGGGAAAGCAAACAAGTGGGTGCTTGTGTGTGTGTGTGTGTGTGTGTGTGTGTGTGTTTGTACCAAAGCACCCACTCTATTCAGATCCAGCCCAAAAGAGTTGTCTCAGAAACAACAATGGTGGGTAACATGATCTTTCATTACACATTGTGTAAACAGTGTAACCTATCAGTGCTGTCAATCAAGATGATTGATTGTGGCCTGTCACAGGAGAAGAGTGACACGTCAGGAGAAAAAAGTTTTTTTCCAACAAAGCGCGGTGCATTCAGGCTGCCACAGAAAGTGGTGATTAATGTGTTCTCACTGGGTAATCCCACACCCCTGGCTAATGAAGGAGGAATCTATCATCTGCACTGCGGTGGCAGATGTCGCGAGGACAGCAATCCAAGTGCCTGGGAACAATTTACTTTCTTTTCTCTAATTGTTCCTGAAAACTGTGACAGGTTTGGAGAAAAACACTCGAGTCGACAGCTCCTCGGGGCGAACACAACAACTCACAACAGCCACCGCTTCAAAATACAAACTAACCATTCTCCACCTTAAACTATCATTTACTGTGTGGTGGAAACACTGAAAGATAAGAGAAGCCATCAGACAATTTTCCACAGCTACAGTATCGTTTATTATTTTTGCTCTGCGCTGCCTAAAATGGTCTGAAAGGCAGTGAGAGAAGCAGGCTACTAAAACCAAAAAGTGCCTGCACTGTATTTCACTGTATAAACTAACTTCCATACTAGCAAGACAAAGTGCACAGGGTTCATAAACAACTCATCTGTGCTTCATTAAGCTGGCTACACCTCATAATCAAAGCAAGAAATTAAACGGCAATTAGAGAAAAAGGGTTGAAGCTGAGGGATCATCATTCAAGTCCCTGAAGGATACCATGTATTACAAAACAGCCAGTGGTGCAACATCAACCAGAAGAAAAACAGCCTTGGATTTACTGTTTGTACTGTTTGTACTGTTTGTATAAGCTGTTGTTTCCATTGGTTATTTAACTTTTATGATTTATGTTAGACATCAGAAAGAAAATGGACAAACAATCTCCACAGCTTCTCTTGGCATGTCGTTTTAGCACACAGACTAAAAACTGTTAGTTAGAGCAGAGCGCCGTTTGTTGTTTGGGAACATGAGCTGCTATTTGCACAGAATGGGGGGAAAACAGCAAATCCAAATGTGTCACAGCTGTCTGTCCTCACATCATTTAATTTAATCTGGTTTCATGCCTGTTCACATTACAGGCCTGATAAAACAGCAACACTTGCAAACATCTGCTTGCTCTGGGAGCCTGTTGATTATTCATTCAGCTGGAGGTCAGATGGCACTCGGCTCACACAGCCTCACACCCGAGCTAATAAATCAATTTCTGGAGCAATTATGAGTAATCACATGTGCTTTAAAGTTTAACAGTCTGGTTTATGAGGTGCTGTTTTGAATGAATTATGCGAACAAGTTGAGTCATCGCCGTAATTGTGCTTGTTTTTTTGAATGATGACCTAAGTATGACCCCTGGAAGTACAGTTGCACCCCTCCCTCTGGCACTGTAGGTTACAACACATGGGGGCAACATTTAAAGCCCAAGCTGTGCAGTGTGAACCTAAACCCTCACACATTCACTAAAGAGGAGACACATCAGTTATTCTGCTGACTCGATAAAAAGAGAAATTTAATAAGCACAGATGTTCTGTTCTGCACGTGTCTGGGGTGTTATCCTGACTAACAAAGGCCCAAAGTAGCTTCAAGGACTGTGAGCACTTTTAATAGTTGTTTATTTAATGTAAAAACACTGTAGTTACTTCCATATTTCTTATATCTTAAAACAGCACTTGTGTGTCTATATATTAATTGAAAGAGTCACAACAATTGTTCCTCCTCTCTGTGCTGGGAGTGAAGAAATCTAATCCTCTCCTAAGTAGTGTCAGTGTAAGTTATTAAATTATGGGGTAAAATCTACAGGCCTTGTTCTCTGGAAAATTGCATACAAAGGTTCAGCAGAATCAGTGTGATGATTCAACAGGCTAAATGAGACAAATTATAGATTGAGTTTATAGCCTCTTTGGAACCAAATTACTTGCAAAGAAACACTGTCCACAGAGACGTGAAGAAGGAAGGATGTGCGTGTCTTTGGATAGTGGGAGGAAAAGCATCAGGTTAAATGAAGCGATGGTAGAAAACTACATACCATTTAATAATGACATATAAAATATTCATAAGTCATACTTAAAACTGCCACCCAAGAGCTGTGATGGTTAGCAGATGGTTTCGCCCATGTACAGTGTTCTTCCTCTACTTTTGTGAAACAACTGTATAATGTCAGTGCCTGGTGCGAGCAGAGAAGAAGTGAAAAAAACGTATTCTCTTTAATCAAAGGTTTAAATAAAACAAATTAGTTAAGGACAGAAGGAATGTTGAAGCTTCAATAAATGAGACCACACAACTGTATTTAAACTTACGTAAACTGTTTTGTGAGGGAAAATGAAGTTGTGAACACAGTTTACCTCAGAGCCGTTACACAGGAAAATAACTGTAAGCAGTTTAATTACAGCCACAACAAAGGAAGGAAAACCCCTCAGTGCCAGTGTCGACAAAGATAAGTCCTAAAGTAAGTGTCAGAGACAATACGTACTGCTGTAGCGGTAAAGAGAGGGTAAAGAAGATGATGTAGTCCTCCTTTGACTGTGAACACAGCTAACACCCAGCTGTTATCATAAGCAAAACAACTGGACACGCCGTCCTGATGATCTCATGGACATCCAGTCAGATAAACACCAGTGTTTAGATTAAGCATCAAAGAGCTGCCACAAAGACTGAGTACCTGGCAGAGGTGCTGAACTGTGGGCTTGTTGTTTGAACAGAGAGAGCAGAGTGAGGTCAATAACTAACTTCAAATAGCTGAAAAATGTGCCCGCAGAGCTGGCAGGTGGTGCTCACAGCATTTCTGGTTAGATAGAGCCTGAAATGCTGCCAGTCCTAGGCATGTGTTGTGATGTGAGTCTCATTTATATCACAGTCTAAGCCTTTAGTCACATTGAAGGTATTTAGAAACACTGACGGATGATCTGTCACTGCTGAAATACAACAAGATTGCAACAGCTTTAGATCAGTTTTATTGCTTCTGCAGCAAAACTTTGTCCAAACTGTTTCTTACAACAAGTGATGAATATATTCTTCATACATTCAATAGTTAAATGTCATCTCAAGTCCTCTCTGTGCACATACAGCTGACTGTCAGTCTATAGTGTATGCAACAGCAACCTAGATCCCTCAAAGTAAAGCACAATAGCCTATTGCCTTTCAGTGTGGATCAAGCTTCAAGTTGATAAAATACCAGAATTCATTGAGCTCTGAGCCCAACAAATCACTCAACCCATCTGTTCACGCTGCTCGTTTTTAGCCAAACATGCAGCTCCATCATGATGTAACCCACATTTGTGTTACTACTACTGACATTACCATCTGACTAGCTATATTTTAAGTTCAGTGATAATTAGAAATGGTTAGCATGCTACACTAATGTGGCTAGGTGCTAACGTTTCTGTTGACTCATAGTCTTGTTGTTTGCAGAATGCTAATGCTAATGTAGCTAAATAACAGCAGATATCAGAAAACAAAGCTACAAAGAACAAAAACCTACATGGATGAAAGAAGTTAAAACTCCCTACACCAGCTGATCTATGGTATTACCATAATGCTAAATGAGCGTGGCTGGAAATTATGAGCTGACTTTGGCTAAATGATAAAGCAGCATCGAAATATTTCCACCAGACCATGTTTATTCCAGATGGTGCAGATTCAGCTCAGTCTCCCACTGAAAACCAAATTGGATTTTTCCTTAAAGCAAAAGGAAAAATTTGTCAAGACAAGGTCAAAGAAAGTCACAGAGCAAAAAGATGGATTGGAAATAATTAAGATTTCAAAAGCAGACTTGCCCCTTGATTCAGATTTGCTAAATTGTTATAATAATATAATTTGTTATTTCTCGAAGCAGTGGAGAAAGTACTTCAAATAGACAATCCAATGAACAAATTAAGACACAGATGTCAGATCCCTGAGAGGTGCCCTTTAGCGTCTAATAATGACTGATGAAAGAGAAAATTGTAATGTAAATCAATCAAATCATAAGTTTCTTTGAGGGGAACAGTGTCCCTCCTTTATACAAGGTCAACCCAAGGTAAAAGTGAAAGGCCTGAACCTAATTAAGCAATTACAAGCTCCGTGTATGCGCTTTGTCGCTCCAATGTGAAAGACTGTCAAGTGGAAGAACGCTGTGCAGACTGGACGGATGCTGTCTACTTTGATGTAGGCTTATGCATATGAAATGAGGTCAGATCCTGGTCATTAAAAAGAACTCCTTTACACGGAATATCACGCTATGAGAGGCTATGTCTTCAAAGGGCTTTTACTTTGGAGATTTGTAAGGGATTATGACAGGAAGGCATGTATAAACAAAGCAATGTGAGAAGAAAAGGAAAATGGGTCAGATAATGCCCTCTGTCACAGTTATTACACATCTCAATTACTCAGGCCGTGGAGAACACTAGGAGTTATGGGGATCATTTGCCTGAGTAAAGAATGAAGGACCAGTCCTGCAGCCCGTCTGCTTCAGTGCCATTTTGTTTTCCTCTTGAGGATATTAGAACTTAGTTGATATTGTGTCACTTTGCTTGCAGTTTCTTTTGGTCAACAAAGAAGCAGCCCTTTAGTCCCTCTGAGGATCAAAACTTGGTGGCTATAATCAGAAATACTATGAGAGAAATGACCGGGAAACCAGCAAGCTGAGCATCTGAGAGTATGTCCATTTCTCTGTAATAGCCAGTTGTCTTTTGCTGTGTTCATTCTATTAGGAGAAGTACAGTAGTTATATCCTTAGACCAAACTACTGCTCATTGTTCACTCGTCTTGTTGTCATTAAGAGCATTTTGAGCATGTGCAGTAGCGTGGGCTCTGTCAATAGCAGGGCTAAAATGTAAAAGCAAACCACAAAGTGAACCTGGAGCACTTTCACAATGTACAGGTTAAGCAAACTGCAACATGGACTTTCAGTGTATCTAAAAAAAGAAGTCGTCTCAGTAAACCACCTCAAGAAGTTGCTTCAAATGTAAGTTGGCAACACCGCAGGCTGTAACACCCCACCATAATAGTTTATTACATCATGATTTACTGTCATAGATCAAACACAACAATTACTGGAAAAGGCCCTTCTTCATAATGAATACTTTTAATGTCAATAATGGCATATATTTTGGTGATGATTATTAAATCCTCATAGCTGAATGAAGATAATTTCATCAATAAAATTCAATTAATAAATTAATGGACTAATTGTTTCAGCACTGGCATTATAGTAAGCACTAGATCCCTCTACCATTAGTGTAATTGGATGATTCATAATTTGGTATTCATATTTTTGTGTGTTCCAAAAATACCTTTAATGCCTGTGTTTGCATTGTGCAGTGACTACAGATTAATATTTGCGTTGGCTTCACTACCCCTGACTCGCCTCTGCCCATCCATTGTCAGCCCCTTGCATAATATAGAAACAATGGCCCAATTTTGGCCTAATGCGCGGCTATGTGACGCATAATAAATATTGCATCAGAGGAGCCCACAACACTGTCATTCAGGAGATAATGCTTTTCGTCAGCGTCAAACCAACCACAAACGTCTCCAAAGCAAATGATTCCTTTAAGGTATTGCTGTATGGTAAATGATTCATAGTCTCTGCATTGTTAAAAACAGCACTTAAGGGGGAGACTGGTTAAAGTAAATATAAGTCATGGTGAAAAGGCTTGTAGCATTATCCAGGCCTGTCTGAAAGCATATTAATGCCCAGGGTTGTTAATGGATACAAAGGGCTCAGGAGTGTTTTGTTTGAATAGATCCATCCTGGCACCTTTCAGAAACTTTGAAAGGTCAATTAACATGACAGAGTAAGTTATTCTATATTTTTAATGGAATTATTCCTTCTTCAAGTATTTACTGATTTACTGTTTTTTTTGGAGGGGAGTGGGGGGGTTTACAGTCAAGAATAAATTAATTCTTGTAATTGCTTGAAGGGTAACACGTGCGTTCTATGCTTTGTTTGAAATACAATCAATGCTTCAGGGTTACAGTTAATTTAACTTTTACATCACTGTTTCATACAGGAAATCAATACCCTTTTCCAAAGAAACAGGAAATACATTTAAGAAGTACAATATGCTTTGACTGCTGATGATGCAGTTTCATGAAGTAAATAGCATCAATTTTCATTAATGTTGTGAGGGTATCAAAGTATATGACATAATATCAATTTAATATAACTGTCATGTGGCATGTTGTCATCTGTCTTTGGAACAAAGGAGCAATAACTGGACATCTATCTGAACAACAACAGCCTTTGGTGTGGTGTTAGCTATTGAATAGTAACTTGAATAACACTGTGAACCCCAGACACATACATTGTTCAACCCATAACCCATTTCCTGCCATTCAGAATTCACAAATCCTCTCAAAATGGTGGTCAGGGACAAAAGGAGGGAGGTACAAGATAGGCTGAAAATTTGGCATGTTGTGAAAGCAACCAACTGCTTTGTCTGTGTTACTTTCCTCTCTGGGCCGAGGTTGTATAGGTCCAAAACATTAGGGTGTTGACAAAATGATGGATGAGGCATGGTAAAGTGGTTAGTGGTTGTAAAGGCTCTGAAAACTTCTCCCAAAGCACAAACAAATGACCGCTTCACATTGTATCCATCACTGATACATTGTCCTAATTGGAAAATGAGACCCTTGTTATCAAAACACAAAACTATAGACACAATGCAATGGAATACAGATTTCCCCCGGCTACATTACTAAATCAACCCTTTAGCCATTGAAGCTAAACATATTCAATGTTAGTAGGTAATATATCATCACATGAAGTAATCCTGTAAAATCTATGAATGGAATAATTTAAGATATTAAAACAAATTCTGATATTATCTCATTTTGGTCACGTTTTCATTCTGTTTGAGTTGCACCTGCTTTCTTACAATGTCAAACTCTACAACGGCTGCCAAATTTAGCTGGTTAGCATCTCCTAGCCAAGGCGACAACAGTGATACAATAACAAACTGGCTGAATCATCAAACTAGAGGCGGCTACTGAAAAAAAACAAAAAAAACAAAAACGACAACAAAAAATACAGGAAGCTAGCTGCTGCTCTCTAAGGCCACAGGCTAGTTAGCTAGCTAGTAAGATAGCATGTGAGCATGTTAGCTTAATATAAGAAGATTGGTTACGGGGCTGATTACTAATGGCCACTTATTAGTTGATTAAGGGTTATGGTCTTGAAAAATTTGCTTTTTACATGGTACAATGAAATGATATTGAGCATCAGTAAAACACTATTCTAAAAATTATTTGAGTTCTAATCATTTCTTGAATAATTTAACAATTTGGCAGTTCACTTATGGAATTGGAGTTTTTCTGTGTAATTTTAGACAATACTGATTATCCTTTTTTTTCCTTGAATGTATCGTTTTACTCTATCCATGTTTAGTATGTCCATGTGGCATGTTAATCCTGAGCCTCAGTGACAACAGCACAACAGCAAAAGAACTGACTTACAAGGGTTCACACAGGCGTCATGTTTGCTGTCTATTATCTGTTTGCTGTCTATTATCTGACCAATTCATGAAATTTCTATTGTAAATTACAAAAACTGTACATGTCTTGGTAGAAAATGTAAGTCAAAGAAAAGCTGTATATTGTGTTTAGTATTACACTAACAAGACTGTAACAGCATGCAAATGAATATGTACCTCTAAATGTATCATTATTATTAGCTTGTTTACAGTTACTGAAAACACAGTGTACAAAGGTATAATAGATTACTTGTCAACCTTCATATG
Source organism: Selene dorsalis (assembly GCA_900303245.1). NCBI lineage: Eukaryota > Metazoa > Chordata > Actinopteri > Carangiformes > Carangidae > Selene > Selene dorsalis. The sequence goes on from OMNW01011159.1 coordinate 20,711, forward strand.
GCATCTTCAATCTCCACTAGAGGTCTCTGTGGTTCACCCCCCTTCTCTCTATAGCATATCTGCTTACAAGCACAAACACAGACCTCTGCATCTATACTGTAAACACCAAGGATGATGCAGGAAAAATAGTACAATGATTTTGATTAAAAGATACATACACTTACTAGGACACCAGAACAACTCAGAGAAATAAAAAGAAAAGAGAAAATATTTCTGAGGCTTTTGTAACTTTGAAAAATCAAATTAACCCAGTGACCCAGAATCATACCCCAAACAAACATGGTTCAAAATGAGTCAAAGATTTTGGCCTCACAGAAGAATGAACTACAAGCATCAGCAGTAGTAGGATGTCTGGCAAGGCAGGGCATTCTTCACACATTGGCAGCATGAGCGATGTGGGTCACTTAGCGAGTGGCCAGGATTCAAAACAAAGAAAAGGCCCAAGCAATGGGGTCCACTGGATAAATTTGTCAATGTCTTGTGCCTTAAGGCGCCCAGCTTCGCCTGACCCCAACCTCCATTCTCAAGATAAATACCTCTGTCACCATTCACCTTCAGTCCCTGGACACAAATTTAACTTGTCATCCATCATCCTTGCAAAGGTATAATTCCTCCCCCCACCACCAGTAATGACTTTAAGACCCCCGAACAGGCCAGGGATAGTGCTGTGCCACTGAATATGACAAAGCATTTTGGAACCCAGATTTTTTTTTTTGTGGTTATTATTTGTATAAAATGACTTGATCTCACACTCTCCACCAGAAAGCTTGCCAACTGGATAAATGATTGACTGTGACATTCATTGCAACTGTGGGTCCATACAAAGTTCAAGCCGTGGAAGGTGTAAAGCTCTGGGTATTTGTTTCCCTCAAATGGCCACAGCTGACAACCTTGTATGATAATGTGCCCACTGTACATCAACTTAATTGACACTTAAATCTGTCAGTAGCCTTACAAATGCCGACCTTCTTTGGGGAACAAATCCTTTTTAATGTGCATTCTTTGTGAGTGATTGTGTGTGCGTGTGTGTTGGGGAGGGATGGGCTTCAGGGGGGGAGGGAATAGGGAGTGAGGATACGAATAAGATAAAGACAGAAAGCTGTCAAGATAAACAGTGGAGTCAGTAACGACAGAACTCTAATCTCTAGTGCAAGTAAAGCAAGCCACCTCCTTAGCTCAAGATACACTACAATATCAAGCTAAATGGTACATATTCCTCAAAATAAAGTCCTTAAATATTGATGGCTGTGAAGGTACACACTAAGAAAGAAAATCAAATTGCTTCCAAATCCCTTTTCACCAGTCTGATTAGGATATTTTTGCCATGTAATGTTATTAGCAGCCTGGTTAAAATGGAGCCGCTGTGCACTGGGGGTTGGCTTATTAATTGTTGTTTTCGTGTCACCACTGCTGTGTGCACCCATTGATTTAATCAGCTAAATTCACTGCCATGGGAGCTGAGGCCCGAGCCAGGTTTAACACTATAGGTGTAATAATAATATATTGGCAATGAATCTGTCATTACGATTCATTTCTTGGGATGATTTACATATATGTGCGCTGAATAACACTGATTAGCCAAATGGGATGGAGTTATTGTCTCGCGCCTTCATTGCATTAATGCTGCTGTTTCATTAATTCAATTTTTCACTTCCTCCTTTCAGCCCCTAAATGTCTGCTCATCACATGAGATTGCTTTGACTGGCTGACAGTTTAGGGCACAATAGAAACCCTATTATCCCCTGGACATTGATAAGTACTGAGTTGTGTGTGTGCCTTCTGCCTACTTCTCTAAGGGCAATAATGACCTGAGGGCAGCAGCTTCTCTCTCCCTTACAGGTACAATCTTGTTTACCTCAATCCCCTGTAGACTCACACCTTTTTCTCCCCAGGGACCTGATCTGGTTTCTTTATCCTCACCCCAGTCACCTACACGGTCCCTTTCTCTAATCACAAAGCATCTCACGGCTCTAAAGATCTGCGTTATCTGGAGGGGGGCAAGGTCTCTGGTACTCGTCGCAATTAACCTGGGGCCTTGTTACCAAAACGCTCACTACAGCAAGTTGGTCTCCACGGGCAAATAGTGCAAACAAGGCCTGGCTACCTCGCATCCATTAATGATCTTAACGGCGATGACAAAGACTCAAGATAACACAAGTGCACCGTGCAGCTCGTACTTGCATGTTTCCTACAAGGTGCTGAAAGTGTGATGCTGACTGCTTAAATTAAAAAAAAAAGACAAAAAACAACTTAAATCTGATTTTCTGCCATCGAAACCACAAGGTCAGGTGAGATTTCAACAAGATGTTGCGAAATGACGCCGCCATTATTCTAAATCCCCTTCCCAAGGTGGAGGATTGCAAATGTAGGCTCCTGCAGCCATCTCTCCTCACAGCCAATCCACTGAATGACAACAGACAGCTACAGTGATGCAGAGACGGGCGGACAGAGATGGATGGATCGATACACGACTGCATATGCAGACGTGTCTATTGATAAACTCCTGCTGACAACGGGCGAACACTTTGGGCTCATCGGTGGAAATGTCAATCATGCTGGCCATTAGTTTGCATGCATTTCAGGTCGGATGTCCTCAACCTGTGACCGTGGGGTACTAAGGCCAGCCCACAAGGCCCATAACATGCCAAAACACTTTTTTATCACTTGTCAGCTTGGCTTTCACTTGGTGTCAGTCCAGACTTCTCCGCTACTGTATGTGACAAGGAATAAGGCAGTCTTGATATCTGACAGTGATGAATAGATAATGTATGTGAGCAAATTTAAAGGGCCCCATGTTGCTCCTCAATGGAGTCGCTGTATGACAAAATGCTGCTGATTTTTTATATCACCTAATCTACAGTGGGGTTAACTTTAATTTTTTGATGAGGAGATCTTTTTGACAATGAAGTGTAAAATGAAATAACAAAATAAATAAAGAAAATGGTAAATATGGCAACGTCTGTTTGCAAGCTTTCTGTCACCGACACTCCCAAAGCCTAAATATATTAAATTTACAGCCATATAAGATTATCATATATCAGAGACTAACCCTTAAAAATAATTAAGCCCTAATATTTCAGAGGAAAAAGCCAACAAATGTGTCATGTATTGGCTTCATAAATGGTGCAATAACAATTGATTAAATGGTTTATGTGAAGGGGATTGCTCTTGAATCCACAGAGACTCGTCACCAGACTCAGCAGCTCCCCTCACATCTTGCAGCTCATTGGTTTGGTTCTCCACTCCAACTTTACTGGTCTGGTTCACTCTCATAAGTGTTATTCTAAGACACAGCAAGTGGCTCAGTTTTGTTGGACCGAAGTTGCAGAAAAAAATCTCAAATCATTATTCTAGGTTTAAATGAATAATTGAACTCAAACTATTTTAACGCATTGTACATCGGCAACACAAATTCATGGTTTTACTGTAAATGCACAATCCAATAGCGACCTTGCTTTTCTTTTTTATGACTCAAGTAATGCAAGACACATTTCTGCTCAAGACTGTGTTGTACCTGACAAATCAGTGTAAAGTCTGGGCCATGCTCTAACCGCTGACAGGTAATGCCTCATCACTGTAAGGGCTCCCAACTAGCTTCAGAGTGGAGAAGTCATGTTTGTATTCTAACAAGGCCATTCTGTGTTGGGAATGGCAGTCAAATCTAAATTCTGCTCAGGGAGCAGAGAGAAAAATGCCTGATGAATTTGTCAATACTGCAGGAGTGATGGGCCTCATATGTGTGTAATGGACTGGATGCTTCTCGGTACAGATTGCCTGTCGAGATAGGAAACTAAAATGAATGGCGTGGGGAACATGGTTGTAAAAAGATAAGGATTTTTACCTTAATTTAAAAGACATGACATTGTTGATTAAATTCCCAACTCTTGTTGTTTTTACTATGTGAATTATGATTAAAATGATTCAAGATTAGTGCGCTAATGTTGAAAGATTAGATAATGACTAAAAATATAAGTGTGTTTTTATAAAAATGAGGATGATTCGTATGAATGGAGTGTTTGTTGTTTATCCTGATGTACACCGCCACAGAAATGTAACCGCACATTGTGCCAATGTAGACAACCGTTACAACAAATATGATTGGTCCACTTGGTGGCATGTCATGTCCATGTCTCTCAGTGGCAGGACAAGCATAGAAAACTCACCCTCCTTCCGCCTCAGTCAGTTCAATGGTCACACAGCTTCTCTGTCCTCACGCATCCTCTCTCTTCTCTGTGTTGCAGTTTTATTTTTTATTTTCACTAACATCTATGAGCTCCAAATCCCCTCAATTTCAGTCTCAAACAGCTGCATATACAACTCACACCCAACTAGCACAGTACTAATAATTCTGTGGTCTACCTGCATAGGTTATGCCTACTCTGAGTGCAATAGAGACTTCACGGCGTTCTTATTTTTTGAAATTCAGAATCACAATTTTGTTCAAACTGGAAGCACAGGTTGCACCAGAAAAGTCATGGTTTTTACTTGAGGACAATTAAAAAAAACTGAATTAAGTCCAGACAAAAAGTAGATGTGGATTAATATCAGAACCGAGCTGTGGATGCCCTCATGGTACAGTTTTTGTAGGAGGGTATAACAGAGAGAGCAGTCTGCGAAAAAGGGTCTGAGTAAAACCTTGGATGAATAATAGACTGCTTCCCAAGCAGCAGCACTCTTGGTGGTAGGAGGTTAATATTCTCACATGTCATTAGGTCTGCTGGCTCGACTGATGGCTCATTGAATCAGGCAGCAAATGATTTCCTCATGCTGCAGAGGACAGAGCACTTCAAAGGGAAGGGGCTGAGGTCAGGACAGCACTCCGCTTTGATTAATGACCGGGGCTCAGCAGAGGTTGCCTGTAGGTAAGAATGTGACGGTGAATTGGATGTGAAGGGGACCGACTTTCAGCTGGATTTGACCCACCTCCAGAAAAACTTGCAGATACCATCACATGGGTTGGGTTGATGGGTTGTGACTGAAAAGCCTCCTGACCCTCTGGCTCATACAATCATAAAAATGAAACTTGCTTGCTGACAGGCTTACCTGACATTGTAGCAGTATTAATTATTTTATATTTGAATAATGAATACAGAAACACCAGCAATCGCCTTTTAAATGTAAATCTTAATGCGAATTTTTCGGCTTTTAGATAGTTTCGCTCTTGGTTGAGTAATTTGAACTCCGTTAGACACAGCCATTCATCTTCATGTCTTATTAAAAATAGAAATGTAAAAGTTGATTCTTGGGGAAAAAAGAACTGAAAATTGAACCATCTGATTGTTTAAGTGGAATTAGGCTTGAGTGGGGATTAAACACACCACCACCTGGGTTGTCACTCTCCCGGGCCCCATTATCACCCTCCTTATTAGTTTTTGACTCAGCAGAACAAAACGTGACTGCCTCAATCTTTGATCTCTCACGCGCTGACACAAATCCTTTCAAGCCTCCCGATGTTCCTCAGCTAAGGTAATTAGCACTAATTAAAAGGTTTCCAGCTGCCTTGTGTGCATTTTTTTTTGTTCCTCCACAACACATTGTCCTCACAGGTGCATTTCCTATGTTTACTGTGGGCATGTCACTCGCATTCCTCCCCACTTGTTCACAGAGCATGATCAAGGGGATTAAAAACTATTGTTTGGGGATGATAAAGGAGAGAAATGCTCAATTTATTGCCAATGGGAAGCCATTATAGCAGTTTAACAAATGTGGGGAAAAAAAAGAAAAAAGGTTGGAGTTTTCTATGACTCAGCCTCAGGCAAAGGTCAAACGTGACAGGAGTGAGCTTGACAAGAATTTCAATTTTATATGTATATTTTCTGGCCTGTTAATGTCTTTGTCATTGTAGCAACCAATTGTGGTTTTGTGGGCTGTTATAAAACAAACAAAACATCCTGAGTTGCTGACACATTTCCTGTTGCCCTGCCTCTCTGTTATTTACAAAGACAGCCAGCTAGCCCCATGGTGGCCACTCTTGTAAATTCACTCACAAGTCAAGGAGCCCATGAACATCATTAACCATGATTTCCCAGCCCACTTCAGTTACATGAGAAGTGTTCTTTATTGTGTAATGAGCCAAGAATCTGAAAAGATTGCCACTTCAAAGCCTCTCTTGAAAGCTGTCGCCCATGCAGCCTGCTGACATGTCAAGCTGGGATTAAACGTACCCCCATAATCATTTCTTTGTTTTCAAATGAGTCCATTGTTTATCTGCACCTTGGGTGACAGCCATCAAGGGGGAGCACAGAGCATTCGCAGGCACGGGAAGTGGCGAAACAGACACTTCATGTGCTTGCAGGGGATTCTCTTCAGACGATGTTTCAAGTTTCTTTTTTCTACTTTGGTTTGGAGATGTTCTTGGAAAATCTGAATTAGATTTGTAACACTGCCAAGATTTCCTGCCAAAGAAAAGGCAATTTAGAAGATTTAGGAGAAAGAAATGTTGATATACATACCATTTTAGCCTGGATGTAGCACTTGTTGTATTCATGAATACATCCCCTTCTTTATCATCAGTTATATCACTTTTCATTACTAAGACTCAGAGAAAAAGAGGGATAATAGTCCTCATGTACAGCTTGCGATCAATCATATTTTTTCTTTCCTTTTTTTTTACAAAACGTTTTAAGCTTGATTTAGAGCCCACAAGAGGAACTGTAAGTCTCATTCAAGTCCTGCCTCAATTGTTATGCGGGGAGATGCTCCCTCCATCTTGTGTTAGAAAAACAGGCCTTTGTCCAGGACCAGCAGTGTGTCATCAGCACTGGGCCTCCAGTGGGGCAGAGATATTGAGCTCAGGCAGCAGGGGGACACTTCTCAGGGCCTTTAAGAACTACAGTAAATCTTCAAACAATTTATCCAAACAAAGGCCACTGTGTGGGGAGGGAGAAGAGACACAGGAAACAGATGAATAAGCAACATCAATTACCAGGGCCTGACCTTGAGAGCCCTGGACCAAGGCGCACATCTCACACCAAATGACTGCAGATTGGGGCTGACAAGCCTGGAGTGGAGGTTACTCACAATGCAGTTGTTGGGGGGCCAGGGCAAGTAGTGGGGGAGAGAGGTGTATAGAGTGCAGAGAGAGGTGGGGGTGAAAGGTTAGGGAGCTAAGAATAAAAGATCATCATAATAGGTTTTTTTTGTTGTTGCTGTTTTTTTTAGAGTTAAACTAAATGGCTACTTGAGAAACACAGAAGTGGACGGCCAAACAGGTCTCTTGATGAGAAGAGGACTCTGAAGACGAATGTCCAAAAGAAAAAAAATCACTCGATCCAATAAGGACCAAATGAGTGTCTTTGAGAACAGTGACCTTTTTTATAGCCTGTATGAGAGTCATGTTTTGTCATTGTCAGTTAAACATTTATGTGAGCCTAGTTATTCTTTCTTCCTATCTGGTTAAACCTGATACCTACTGCTAGAAAGATGTAAAACAAAAAAGTAATAAAGGCTTAATGTCCTGGTTGGAGTGGAGATTACAATCTCCTGCAATCTCCAGTCCTCCCCAAATTCATCAACTATCCCTTTCATATCTATTCCTCCTTTAGATCTATGACACCCACAAATATCAGACCTATTGAAAATGGCTGCCATCACAATCAGGGCTAGAACAACAAGCTGACACTGAACCACTGTAATGGGGGAATGGCCACTTGACCTCCTAACGCTCTCTGTGAACACTGTACTAATTAACTGCCCAACAGCATACCCTGCATAATGACACACAAAGTCATCCTGGACAAAACAATAGATTCATGCTTTCTGCATACCAAACATTAAATTAATTCAGTCTGACTTGCCTTCAATTAGCTAGTGAAACAAGAGGCGTGAAGCCAAAGACAACTACAAACTGCTGCACAGTTACACAAACCAACAGAGGAGAGGTGCAGGGAAAGATCAGACATCTGGATCATACACTGTCAGTGTGACCATTACCAGAGGACAAGCACTTGAGCAATCTGTCCAATAACTGCTGACGTACGCTGAACATTTTGCAGGTTCCACCTTCTTAAATGTGAAGATTTGCTGCTCTTCTGTTTTATATCATCATGAACTGAACACTGTCATGTCTGAGATTGTGCATCATTACTATTTAACACAGTATTTAACTCTGAGAGCTGTGATGGTCTCTTTTTTCACATTTTCTAACATTTTATAAACAACTAATAGACTAATGGAAAAGTAAGTGACAAATTAATGCAGCCCTAACTGCCTTATGAGCACTTTAATTAAGGAATTATAAGAATAATCAATAGATTAACTATCTGTCTCGTGGTATGCATTGCAGACAAGTCTCCATATTGATTGTTTTTGAGCTATACTAGTAAGGCTCAATGAGGTGCTAATAAAGTACCTGAGCACTGCAGCTAAACCTGAAGCTATTAACGGAGTCTTTGCTCCCCAGGAGCGTAACTGAAGCCCTGACTGAATTAGTGCACCCTTTAATTACGAAAGCACCTTAAATCAGAGTCTTGGAGCTCAGTGAACTTTTTATGCGCCACATGCCGTCTCTCAGCAACTTGTAGTGAAAAAACTGAACGAACAACCTGCCTGTTTCTGCATCGACTGTCACGACATTAACGGCATCACCCGGACTTTCTACTGCTGGAGGCGACCGAAGTGCAAGGCATTACTCACAATAATGCATATGTTATAATCACAGAGAACTTACTTAAAATTCAATCCACTTTGGCATCATTATCATGTATCAACATAATGAATGACTCCTTCAGAGTATGGTAATTATAATTTGATAAATCATCAGCAGAAAATTAACTAGATGTCAAAACATTCATTGGGAAGGGTGATGAATCGAGGATGATTGTGGTGATGAATTGTGTTAATCTGCGCAGTATGTATCCAGTGAAATGGCTAAACAGCCCAAGATGGATGGGGCACAGAAGCTGCAAGGTCAGACCACAAAGCTGCAGGAAGGGAGGGAATAAAAAAAAAGGGCTGCGCCTCTGTGTGCATGTTTTACACTGGTCATTTCTTCTCCTGCATATGCTCCATACATACCAATTTCTCAAGGGTAGCCCTGAAATAATCAGTGGAGTGATCCATCGGTGGACCGACAGAAATATAATCAACACTGAATTTTAATAATTAATTAATCCTAACCAATTTATCGGGCAAAATAATCGTTCTCTGGTTCCAGTTTCTCAAACACCAGGATTTGTTGTTCTGAATTTAACATGTTTGGATATTAGACTGTTTGTTTGGATGAAAACACCAAATTAAAAATGTTTGCTGGTGCTCTTGGAACTTCCTATACGACTTTTTGTTTTATCTTGGATACACACTAAGAAAATGATAAGATTAGTTATTAAACTAGCAAACAATACCTCTAAAAGTTAAGTAAAAACATCAGCTAGTGGCTCAGAACATATTTGGTTTTGAAACCTCCTCCTCATCATCATGTTCCCTTCTGGTTACTGTATGTTATCAACTTGCTGGTGTGCATTTGCCACAAAAGATTCAGTGGTTGTATGAACTCCTGATTCATATTCATATTTTAGGAGTAAAGAAAAAAAAAAAGACCCAGCACTGAACAGTAAAGACCAGGCTCTGTCTGAGCCATTACTGCGTCCATGAGCGACATTAGAGAGGTTTTTATTGGGCAAGACAAATGTATGTGTCTTAAATCTACGCCTATGAACTAACTAATAATAGACTAATTTACTAAGTAAATTATAAAATGGCTGACTTCATACTGTTGTGTTTTTGCTGCAGTAATACCTCAAGATACAGGAGAAATACTGCTCCTACAACCTCCCCTCCCCATACCCGTAACTGTGATCCCCTCTTGGATGTTCCTGATGCGAAAGATGTGTCTGCTAAGTGAGAGAGGTCAAACATGAGTCCAGATATTTATTACATGTGCTGAAACCAGATGGAGGCAACACATTCATCACGGCACCGTGTCACTGAAGTCACACCCGTTCCCCATAAAAAGCGGTTCCCTCTTCCCACCGTGGGCACTGGCCTCGACTGGTGTTTACAGCGACCAACCTTGGGTTAGTCCGGCAGTCGGTCGCCTTCATCCTCCTCCTCATCCAACTCGTTCTGGCCGGCTCTCCCCGGCCGTGGTTATTTTTAAAACTTTTTTGCTTTTTATCAATACTTGCTGCTCCATAGCTGGGGGAGATATTAAAGCCACAGCAGGGCAAAGAAGGGCGTTTCTGACACTTGCTCCCTCATTTATCAGTCCCCTTCATAGGCCCCATCAGTGACAATGAAAAGATTTCACAATACCGCCAGGCAGAAACTCATTCCACCAGTCATCCATCATGCTCAGCCCAGCGGCCGTTCCAATGACCTAATCGGTAATGCCTGGCTGCATGCTGGAGACTTCTTAAAGCCCGCCTTCATTAGGCCTAGTTAGAATGAGGCAAGTCATCGGGCTAAATCCTGTTACTAGGTGGGACTTGCATGCCTTGCAAGCACTTCCCACTTGGACAGTGTGAACTACATCATTGTTTTAAAAAGACTCGTGTCCACGGACCTCGAGCCCGGAGAGACTGAAGTATTTCCATCTGTGCATCAAGATGCACCCACAGATTTAAAGACATTTAAAGACAAAGACAAAGATGTAAAGACATTTATCCCTTTATGTGTCCTTGGACGCCCCCCAAAAAAAAGAAAGGAAAAAAAAAAGCATGCAACAAATGGGTGGAAAATACACACCATTAACTATCCAATGCACAAACAGCCAATAAAACCACACCGACTGAAACAACAGCAATAAATATTTCACTGCACTCCCAACAGAGATAATTTGTGTTTCATTTCAAAGTTGTATTTTAGCTGGAAGTGAGGTAAATCTGTCTAAATCTGCCTCTTACTGGCTCACAGGACTTCTTCAGCAGCCTCTGCTTACCCCCTCACCACCACCACCACCACCTCAGAGGGGCGGTAGGTGGAGGTTCAAGCAGGTCACAGAGCTGCTGAGAATTTGGATCCCACTCCACGGCTCTGCCAGTCCTGAGTTCAGGCAGCACTCTGGTGAGCGTTAGTTAACACACAAGAGGACAGCGAGGGGGTCGGGGAGCACTCTCTGACCCAACACTGGCTATTATACAGACATTATTCCCTAACCCCCACAGCTGAGTTTTCTGGCACGTTTCCCTTATCTGCACCACTCTGTTTGCTGCTCCATCTATTACAGCTGTCTAATGTGACCTGTCTCTGTAGTAAGTCACTCATCTTGCCAACATTTGGGTCAAATTAAGTCTCAACAAAGATCCTCATTGTCTTATATTCGCAGAGAATGTAAAACACACAACACTTCATCCTCCCATTGTGGTGCCAATACCATTAGGAAGGAAAATCAAGAAGCACTAGGGGCAAGAGCATAACTTCACATAAACGCTCAACTTCAGAGTTTTCATTCCAGCTAATTGGGCTGAAAGGTTTTAAAGATGTCCAAATTAGCCTTGAGACAGAGAGTTAAAAGACCCCTGATGAACTCTCAGACCAGCTACTATGTGGAAATGTGAGGATTGTGGAAATCATGTCAATAGGAGACGCCAGACCAGCCAAATCTGTCGAAAGATCGTGCTCACTGACTGCTGCGCTTTAGAGGTTACAGCTGGCACTGGTTGAGGATGAACCAAGAAATAATGAGAGAAAAAAAACCTTTGACTTAAACTGGGAGGAGGAGGAGGAGGAGGAGGAAGAAGGTGACTGTAACTGCTTGTGAGTTTGAAATGGTTTGTATTGTGCTGCAATGTGTCTCGCCTTGTTTGTAGCCACGGGCAGAGTTGTTGTTTGTGGATGCTGTTTGGCAGAGGTGTTGAGGCTGTGTGAGACCTGCTGATGGGCCAGAGGGTTCTTGCCTGACCCTGTGGTTGACACACAGGAAGATACAAGAGTGTGTGGCACTGTCGATGCATGGCATACCAGTGCCAGTTTAACTGTGATTTTTAACATGTTTAAAACACACAACCCTTGTGTGGTTGTGGTAAACCTGTAACTTTTCTGTATTTATCATCTATTCATTCCTTCACTTGGCTCCATGCCTTTGTGGTGTTTTCTTTAGTTATGGGTTTTGGTTGTGTGTCTCTGTTCTTCTGAGAGCTTACAGAGAAAACACAAACACTTGAATTCATTTGCAGGTTTCATTTTTTTTCTCACTGTTCCAAAAGCTGAAAGCAAAAACACTGGTATAAATAATAACAATAAATCAGCTTAAAGTCTTGACATAAGAATTAATGTGTCAGGAGTGTAATGAAAAAAGCATCTTGCATCCTTAGTTGATATGTCAGTTGTTTCACATTGATTAGGTCAAATTATCTGTGTAAATTATCACACCGTCAATACTGAGATGATGCGGGGAGAATGTGTTCTGAAGTGTGAGCAACAAATATTCACTAAACCCTGTGAGGCTGGTAATGCTCATATCCTATTATTCTGCTAACTATCAGCAATTATCTCCCTGTCAAAGCTGCAGGTGACAAATTCTCCCCATATCCCGCTTGGCAGTATCATCAACCGGACATGAGCTTCATGTGATGGAAACTAAATCACTGGCTCTGCTCACAGCCCTGACAGACAAATGGGGTGCCTTGGAAAAGCTAGGCCCATCACTCTGGGTTGGGGAAGGAGAAAAAAAAAGACTCTCCCTCCCAGCTGACCTTTTTTTTTATTCGCTGAGAGAGGAGATTAAATACCACAGATTCTGTATGTATGGTCTGTTTCCAAAATATGAGAATTATTAATGGCTTTTGCGGAGGGCCCGTTTAATCTTCTGCCAAGTTGCAGTCATCGTTTTTACCTTGGGCTGGTTTTTTCTTACAGATGGTCCCAGAAAAACAGGAACTGCGCTTTATCCTCACAGCAAAGGCAAAGGAAGTGTGTGGGCAGCGTCTGGGCGGCAATAATATGACAGAATAATCATCCCTCTTGAGGCGACGTATCACATTATGATGCTAACAGTTTGTTTTTTTTTAAATTTACAACTCTGTGTGAATGGATGTGGACATTCTATGTACCTGGCAAGGATGCCAAACACACTTCGACAAATGAGCTCCCGTGGCCGCTTAATTGTTTCACACCTCCACCGAAGGTTTTTCTCTTTGCGGCATGATCATTTTCACCAGCTGAGGATTAATATCTTGTGTTGTTGTTAGCGGTGTGCTAGTTTGGACCAGAGGTGCGAGAAAGCTCACCTCCCCTGAAGAGCACATAGTTACGGCCACATGCCACTTTTCACACAGAGGCCACAAATCAAGTCCCAAAGCCAGAATGACGACCCAATCGCAGGAGCATGACACAACTAGTAAATAATTCTCTTGTCTTTTTGACCCCGTGGCCTATTGAACCTTGGCTGAACAAGTGACCTGGCAAAAAAAGTCCATTTGTAACTGTTTCACAGTGTTTGCATCTCAAAGAAATGAGCTCTGCTGCCTGTGTCAGCAACTCCATCAGCTGCTTTACAGTTCACCCCCCTTTCAGATAAGGAGGACATTAATGTTATGCAACCTGCTAAGCCTAAATGAAAAGAGAGCCAAGTCTAGTGATGCAACTATTAATTGTCCCACTCCCAACCATGAAATAAGTCAGTTGCATTGGTTATTTTGGCATAAAGTTAAAATGTGGCATTGCAATAAAATTCCAAATCTGAAATCCAGATATCAAGTATTTTTCATTTCATGCATTTTCTTTTCTTCTTGTCATAATTTGACACCAGCAACTATGCACAACACAACCTGACAGTAGTCCTGAGCCACTAGCCTCAAGCAGAAACCAGAAGCAGACCACAGGGGTCTGGTAAGCTCACTGCTTTCCAACTCTAAACACCCTTTTCATTTTAAGACCTTTAGTCTTCAGACCCAGCTGACCTTCATCAGATTTATGCAGCTCCCTCTGTAGCCACAAAAGGCTTGATATAACTTTTTTTTTCTTCCCATGTAGTAGTAGTACTCCTCCTGCTTGTAAACAAACTTTGATGTAAAAAATCAATGGACTGTAGGGTCTGGTAACAATAATATCTCCACTGTCTTTATCTGACCAGTGATCTGTAGTGGTTTGCACAAGTTCAATGGGGCCAGAATGAAGACACCTCTAAGGCTGAAACCAGCCCCATTGGGTAGCTGGTAGTCCTACTTGAACTAGATGTCAGATTTCAGCAATCTGGAAAGACTTGGTCCTTGGAGTTAAAGTAGCTTGGGTACTAAGTTAGAACAGCTTTTTTTTTATGGAGGTCAAACCCAGCACACTGGAGCTACTACAAATCCCAGTTGGTCTGAAAGTACTTGTATCTTGTTGCTGGTAAAAGTTGCACATTGGGCGGCTTTGGTTGCCACCATGAAAAAAAAAGTCTTGGATGAATGAATAGTAAATCCCTCTAGCTTGAGCCCACGTCGGCACTGACCTGTCATGAAACGTGATGCAACTAATGCCACAGTCTTCTTTAGGTTTCCTTTGAAAAGAGATTGAGTTATTGATACAGTAAATCCATCCACCGGCTCCCATGTGAGGGATCAAAGCCACTAGAAACTGCCTGTTACATAATGGTCTCTTTGCCCTTGGCATTCAGTGAGCTCTGGCAAGGAATCCATACTTAGGGACATTCATGTCCCAGTGGGATCCAAAACTTAATTAATAACTTCTACCTCGCTTTCAAAGCTGCTCCTCCTATCTTTACCAATATATCACCTGGCCGCGTCCACATACAAAGAGAACTTCAGTAGCCTTTTCGCTCTGACCTTGGCATTTCTTCTCAGCCGCTGATTATTGATAATTTTCTGGCTGTGGTGCCTCTCCTCATTTGTCATGATTATTGCTGAATTTTTAAGCTGTCATCCATGAGTATGGATCAATGGTTGTCGACTTCCCCTTTGTCATATTGGCAGCACAAACAGTCCTTCCTCTCTAAATGAGGCTCCTCTTGCTTCTCTATCTATTAGCTGTCTGTCTTACTGGGCACTTGATCCTTTGTTAGGTCAGTCTATGCATCATCCCTCCAATCAAAGCCTGACACTTTTATATCATGCATGAGCAGGGACCAAGCAGATGAACAAGAGCAGTGTATTGTTCATGTTTTGTTTTGTTGTTTTTTTCTAGAGATTTTTATGTGTATATATCACTTATAGTATCTAAATTTAAGCATATAGAAGCTTCCCAAGGTCAGTGCAGGACTCCTTAAAGATAACAGGACATGCAAAATTCACACTGAATTGCATTTATAATAGGATGCAGTTGACAATCCAATTGCTGAAGTGTCGAATATTCCATGTAATAAGACCAGATCTGTCAAACTGATTAATGAATTGTCACAGCAAAAGAAACCAGTTGTAACTGGTAGGAGCCACTAGCAGCTGACGATGCGTCTCATTCCACTGCATGATTTGTACCTGTGGCCGTCCCAGTGGCCCGTCGGCTTCACCCAGCTCTGCCACATCTGTACCTATTCCACCATATTCGTTCTTCCTCCCTCGACTGGCTGAACAGGTCTGACAGGCGGATTCCTTTTCTTTTCAATGTATTAAAGGCACTTTCCTGCTCTGACAGCATGCTCTGTTCTGCCACCTTCTAGCTGGGGCTTCACACTACTCTGGGCAGCCCCTGCGTCTTGACAGACCACTGTCACTTCCCATCATCCTCTCTGTAGATCCTGCTCTCCCCCCTCTAAGCACGCAGACCCACTTTCCAACCAGTGCAATTATTTTTTTTGACAAGCCATCCATCAGCTTTAACTTTAAAGCACTTTCCACTGATACCCATTGTTACAGTTCTGTGCCTTTTTATGCAGGCGGCAGGAGAGAATATGATACCAGACATTCAGACTACCCGACCATGTAAATCTACTTTGTTCTCCTCTTTATTTCCAATTTTCTGTTCCATTTTTGCCAAATTATGCATATTTGTTGTGCATAATATGCCCTTGTCAAATCCAATTAACATGTCCTCGCTTGCACAGTGAGAAAAGGTTATAATTTGGCAGTTGGTTGAGAAGCGGGGGCTAAAGTCAGACTTAAATGAGCAGCTTAACTGTTACTGTGAGTCATGACACAATACTGTTAGCGGGGTTATAATTTGTTTTCTACGAGCTGCGAGATACAGTACAACTGATAACAGCTGAACGTCTTCTGCTAAAAAAAAAAGTTGGTGTAAACATTTCGGAGCGTCATCAGATCTAGTGCAAACTTGTTGTCTTTTTGTACCTCCACATGGACACAGCAGAGAGTCTTGTGGCTTGGGGCCGAGTCACCATGATTAGCCGACATCAATACTACCACATGGCCAAGCTGATCCATCTTGCCCTGGCCTACATAATTAGAATGACAGCTTAGAAAATTTGGTCTGATGCAGAATCTGTCTTATGCCGCGAGGAGCCCTAATTACTATCTCAGTGTGAGAGTTAATGATGAGAGGTGGGAGCAGCATCTGGGGGACTCGAGGGGACGCTCTCCCCCTCAGCCTGTGACATTTGCTGTGTCCTAACAACTGGGCCACCTATGGCCCTCAGTGGTGCATCCTGCTGACACACACTGTGAACGGAGAGACAGTGATGTTTGGATGCCAGACCAGGTTGTACCCCCCCACTTATATCTTGATTGTCTGCTGCATGGAGTAGTTGTCTTGGCTGGAAGTTTCATGCGTTAACAAGTGACATTTAAAATTCAAGTGTCCTGTTTGTCTTATTATTATTATAAATTATACAGTATGTGATTGCAAGAAGTCCAGTTACAATCCCATATTACAGTGGGATATAAAGAGTCTGAGGGCGAGAAACTAATCAGTACTCGCAATTTTGATCACGATATCAATTATTGTTGACATCCATTTGTTAATTGTTTAATTAAGATTTACAATACTGGAATTATGGAAAATGCTTCCAGACCTCAGGGTGACAGAGAGACAGCAAAGATTCATGTTGAAGAGTATCAAATTTACACTTTCTACATAAAATCAATTAGAATCAGTCCAATTATTCATGAAAATGATTGTTTAATAACTCTTTGCTGATCAACTAATCCATTAAGTGACTAATTGTTTCAGCACTAAAGCGCTCTCCTTCATACCAGCAGCTACTTGTGCCAAAAAAAAAAAAGCTGTGTAAACACAGAGCTCTAACAAACAAACTGTTTTCCTGAACCTGTGCAAGAACAACAAAGTAGGAACATATGGCTCTGAATGACCCAGATGGTGCGATCACTCCTGAAGACTGTTAACTTATCTCTTCTATCATGAGATTTCTGAGATGCTCTGCGATTAAGCAGGTGTTGATAAGATCTAACGAGAAAATCCTCGTTCAGCCCGGAGTCTATGATTTGCTGTTTATTGGCTATTATAAACATTAAGTACGCTGTGTAATCTCGCCCTACGGACGATGACATGTCTGCTATGTACGTCTGCATAATCAGCCGGGGAGCTAATAACACGCAGGTTGTCACAGCTGTTAAAGACAGAGAGACACGCTGCCCTAAGTGACAATATGTCAGTGATTGTCTAGCAGATGAATCTGTGGATATTAATAAATCAAAGTGACCCCTACCTGAAGCCAAACAGATGCAACACCTGGACATGTAAATTCTTGAGTAATGGATGCCATAAATTTAAATCGGAAGACCTCCAATTTAATAACCATGCAGACAGCTGCAAGTGGGAGCAACCATTTGGTTTAATGTAAAAGACAGTTTTGGAATACCAAGTATCATCTGCTCCCATCAATCAAGTCTAAAGTGTACAACGGTGGGCAAGCAAGTGAAATCCTGCACTATCATTTCTCTCCTTTGATTATACACAGTATATATCAAAGTGCAGTGTGGTGTTGTTAGGTATGTAAGGTGAGTAGTGTGTGTTTGTCAGTAACAGTAGCTAGCTGGCAGCAGGGGGTTAACCTCCTGGCTGCTGTCAGTGTATTAATCACCACTGATGTGTGTTGTAAAAGGATTGCTGCAGGAAATAAAGACACCATGGTGTCAGCTGCAGTGCCCTGATGTGACTCCATCAGACAAGAGGATGCTTATTGACAGGGTGAGAAGGGGGGACGGACAGAGAGAAAGAGAGAGAGAGACAGAGGGAGCAATCAGTCCTCGAGTCAGTCACCTTGGCACTGACGCAATGTCATGAAAGTCCACACCATTATTCCTCCGACCGCACAGGAGCATTATTTAAACTCAAACATATACCAGGGGCTGAATGTCAGCAGAAGGGCACCCACCCACACACACACACACACACACACACACAACACGATCTGATTTTGTACAGCTGCGCGCACACACACATACAATATATAAACCCACACATATTAGCGCTAGGACAATTAGATGATTCACACTAAATTAACAATATTAGGAATCAATCCATCCTCCTAGCCATTTAGCAAGCGAAAAGGTCAGGTGCTCTCTGAATCCAGCTGCTCAGTTGTCTTTTCTCTGTTTTACAATAGAGCTGCAACCACATTCAGCTCATTAATTGATTAGGTGATCGACAGAAGATCAATTTAAAATTCATCCAACTTATTTTTCAAGCAAAAAACAAAATTCATATCTGATAGTAAACTAAACACTTTTAACTTTTGACTTTTGCCCGCAAACACATGACACAATCAACAAGCGCTGATGATTTTTTAAGTCTAAACTGTAATACATTACACTAACCATTTGTGTTATGGTGAATTTTACAGTGCTACATGACTTGTAGCATGATAGAAAACACCAAGGTTGTCTTACACACTTGAGTAAAGGGAAACAGAGAAGGGCGTTCTACTCTACTTCTGTCTAGCTCGCTAACTGGTCTGTAGCAAAGCAGCCAACAGGTCTCTCGGTCGTTTCTTCTCATGTTTGATCACTTTATTTATTTTACAGCTACCAGTTTTTGTCTTCATCATTTTTGCACTGACAATCAGAAAAGCTGTGGAATTCTGGGACTTGACGAGTCACTTGTTGATTGATGAATTGAACATCCAATAGCTGCCCTACAACACATACACACATATTTTCTACTGCAGAACTGTCAGTGGATCAAAGCACTCGAAGCACCGAAGCCCTTCATCACTTATAGACTGACAGCTGACGCGGGCGCGAAGCCACGCACTGACATCGCATGACCACTGGCATTTCAGTCAGCACACGCAATTTAACTTAACTACAGATTCCTTTTAAATACTCTGGAAACTCTACATTTCATGCCTGACAATGCCCACTGCTCAACAAATACAGATTGAGTTCCTATGCCAAAATCACAGAGTTTTATAGTTGGTTGTAGTTTAATGAGCAATAGCTCATGACTGCCTCAGTGTTCACATTAATTACATGCTCCTCAGAGGTCTGATTGTCATTACATGCCTCAAAAGCTAAAGTAATTTAATTTAATCCATTTGATTTCATTTGGCCACCAAAAAAAAGCAGTTGTGGGGAAATATTACACAAGAGGGATGAATATAAAAGATACGACCGGTGGACTCACATAAAAGCAAGTTATAAAACAGCGTTGGCATGTGCTTCTGAGGCCTATAAGAAGAGGCGAAGACGTAAATAACCTAAGTAAATGTGCAATCTCTAAATTCAGAACACTGACGTCGGTCCAGGTTTTTATACCATTGTAATTCTTAACGATTTCAATGAGTCAAAACCAAAAACTGATACGAAAGACAGAGTCGCAGACTAATAATGCTAAGTGAGTTTTTAAACGGGTTGTATTGGCTCAGTTAGTGGTGATGGTACTGACTGAAAGTCAAGAATCAGAAAATCTATGCAATATAATGAGGTCAAATCCACTGTCTTTTTCAGGTACATGTATATTTATGCACTATACATTTCATGATTTTAATTTTTTTATTTCCTTATTGGTCATTTTTGAGTCAATATTTCTTTTTTCCAGTATTCATTCACGTTTTGTATGTTGCCTTATTGTCTGTTGTGTTATACTGTGGAGAAAGAGAGGTGATTTTAGATGATGTTATCTTAGACAGGCGAGAGCTCCGACTTACTTGACCCTTCTTGGTAGACTACCTTTCCAGCCTGCCTCAAAAAGGTGGGTTATTTAAGAAACAATTAGGAGCATACACAAAGCAATTTGCAGGCAGTCTTACTCCTCAGGCTCAGCCAGTGAAGGGCCTTTCGGCGCTGATTTATCACGCTGTCGCCTTCACAAGGCAACATAATTAATAGGAGCATGGACTTCTAATTCCACCCGCTTCCACGGCCAGTGGATTCCATTTGATTTATGATGGCCGAGGACTTTGCATTTTATCAGTTCATTCGCTCGTTATTTATGCTGATGACCAATTTCAGTGGGTCGCCATCATCTAACTCACTACTAATCAAAGAGAATTAGGGTTCA
The DNA here is from genome assembly GCA_900303245.1 of Selene dorsalis. NCBI lineage: Eukaryota > Metazoa > Chordata > Actinopteri > Carangiformes > Carangidae > Selene > Selene dorsalis. The sequence goes on from OMNW01011159.1 coordinate 41,003, forward strand.
CTGCATTATTTAGAAGCTGCTAATTTATCTTCAGAACAAGGGGGAGAAGCGTTGGCGCAGAGGTTCAACACTTGCAGAGACGGTACCGCTCTGCTCCACGCTGCAGCCTCCATATAAACATCTTCACATTCACTCCAGTCTTAAAGTTTAAATGATCTTGCTGAAATTTGGTGTTTTGGTTTAGCTCTCATTTGATGGACAACGGATGGTTTGATTATACACATATACAAACTTATTGGCATTTAAAGTCGTGTCTCCTGGGTAAGGTCATGTAGCACTGATGAAGTCTTGAGGTAAGATATATGTATGTTTTCCAAACAGCCATCAGAAGCCTTCAACAGAAATCACTGAGAGCGATCAAAACAACGCACTCACATTTTCAAGAGACTGAACCACAAGAGCCCATTTCACTCCCCATAACCTATAATGGTTCATGGGTTCTTGTGCAAAAAGCTTCAAAGCCAAACTCCCACAGATCTCACACAACAGCTGCAAGGTGGAACACGAAAACACAACCGGACTAGAAAGATTTTCTTCAGTAGCAAGGCTGAACAATAAGAGTGAATTATTGTACTGCTGAAATAATGGGTCATGAATGGCCCACAGATTAATACAATGCATTATAAGAAACACAGATAAATAGGGTCACATTGCAGCGCTGTTTGTTAGAAAAATTACACCTGTTCCAAGTGTTATGAACCTGCAAATGCTATTCTGAAGGTTAAATTGTGTATTACTATAAAACAAATTGAGATGGAGAAAACGCTTGGCAGTGGGACATTATTTAACGTCCTTGCAGGCAGTGCTACAAAAGGGTGGGATTAAGATGCAATAAACCTCACAGAGTCGAAGAAAAATAGCCCTTGTAAACAACGCAGTAAAGAAACGAGTTGCTTCACAGCACATGCAGTGGGTTTAAGGCTTTACATAAGTCATTTTAATGCTACAGCAAACTTTCCAGACAAGGATATTAGATTCAAAAAATACCTTTAGATTAAGACTTGACCTTCCTACAGTAGCTGCAGCACAGAGCTGAATAAAAGCCTCTGTAGTCGATCTTATTTCACAGCGGGCGTGCTTGGCAGAGGGACGTTATCTCGCGTCAGTCTTATTATGTTTAATTATTCTGCACAGTGACTGATAAGGTGTTTTCTGACAGAATGAATCACGCTGTTCAGCAGTGACATCCACCACTGCAGGAGATGCTCAGACAAGCGCCATCGACTGAGCTACATCCTCCCCGTTCACAAGGTGTATCATTTATCCAGAGAGGGGGGAGGGGGTAATAAGATGCAGAATTTACACAGGCCTGTCAATAGGCATGTCGATAGAAAGACACTTAGCATCTATCATCCAGAGGATCAATGCCATTTTTCAGCGATGAATCCCAGGAAATGATAGCTTTCAAATAAATGGTGGAAAGAGAAACACGACACTCCTTGGGGATAGATGTAGAGTGGTTCAATTTCCCTCTCTCTCTCTCACACACTCACTCTCCTCACAGCTCTCTGCACAGCCATGTAGTTCAATGCAAAAGGTGAGACGACATCGCAATGAACAATATCTAAAACAAGATGTAAAGAATGCCCCGGAGGATCTAAAGAACAAGACAGACAGCTAACTGTTAGCAGAGACTGATATCTCTGTCAATGTCTGAGATTAAAAGCAGCAAATAAGAAGCAAGGGTGAGACAGTGTCCTTTTACAATTCAGCTCTGCTGGCATGTGTAAAAAGCTGGGGAACTATGAATATTATAGTAGGTCTGGCACTTTAGGGGCACATTATTAGGCTTATTAGGCCTTTCACTCTGTGATCCAACCAACTGAATTCACCTTGTGTGGTTCAAAGTCCATATGCCTAAACTCAGATCCAAAAAAGTAGCGTGACAGCTGTTCTCAGTTGTGTATTTCATAATAAAAGAATGAAAGCAGTACACGGTGACAGCTGAAAGTGATTTCACAGACATGGAAACAGAATGAAGAGAATAAAATGTTTGATAACTTGTGGAATAAAGCTAGTTTTTGATGGTACGTAGCTGATGCTTTCTCTCGTCCTGACTGCTGGTGAAATTTGGAACTAAAACATTTGAATTTCTAGTCTGGCTGAGAGGCTAAAAGTGAGAATTGTAAAAGGAGTCAGGTCAGAGCTCACTGGAAACACCTTGATGACTTGCAAAAGAAAGGGCGAAGCAAGCAACTCAGATACACAATGCTAAAGCTGATGGACTGGGTGTAATTTGTTTGCAATTTTATTGGACATTTCTATACTCTCTTGGCTTTTATTCAGATCTTTTTGTTTCACTTCATTTTCCTTATCCGACCACTGATGTTCTGTCTTTGTGTAATGATAAACGAGAAAATGAAATGAAATGCAAAAACAAAATTTGACTTTGGTTTTCTAGATACAATAGACCGAATGATTTTTCTGTTTTGGTTACGGATTATCCAATAATAACCAAACTAATGCTAATGTAACCTCTATTCTACAGTGACGATAAAAGTACAAAGACACTTTTCTGAACTGGTGCTACATCAAAATGCTAAACTGCATGATAAACTAACGTGAATCAATAGTTCCAACATGAAATTAGCCACGATGATTTTGCAGAAACGAGGGATTTGGGAGTGTCACGGTGCCCTGAGGGTGATTGGCAACTTGCTAAATCAACACCAGAACTACAGGACATTAATGACATGATGACACAACTGATTTTTATCCTCTGTATCATCAGTCTAGACATGGTCTGAACCCATGCTCCTTTTAGTGACAGTTGGGAATGCTGTGGCAGCTCATTAATCACCAGGACAGCCTAGAGGAGCTATACTTAATCCCGTGATGGTATCCTCACCATCCTCCTGCGCCACTGATGCTCGTAAAGGAGAGGGACAGGGCAAAAAGAAAATGATTTATACAAATCAATCATCCTGTACTAGCGCTCATCGGCTGTAACACTGGCAGCCTGTCTTTACAGCTCCATTTTAAAGAGCGCCCGCCGACAGCCACACTGTCTGGCTCCCTAACCTTTCATGTTAAGAAAGACTGTCACTGACTGACACCAACTTTTTTCTTTTTTTCTTTTTCTTCCTTTTCAGGTCGGTGCAAGGCGAGGATATTGGCATTCAAATTTGTGGCTGCTACTGTGAACAGATGTCACCTCTGGCGAGTAAGGGTAATGACACCAGCATGCCCGCTCTGACTCCTGGGGCTAAACAACATACCACCACAGGGCTTCAGAGGGGGCAGGAGGCTGCAGGGACAGCCTCAACAAGTGAGCGCTTTACGAGCCCACCGTCCACACTCCTTTTCCCTTCTCTGCAATTATCATCAAAGAACATCTGTTTGTTGTTCCTCAGGCACCCTGCCCCCCTCACAAGCGTCCTAGCCTCACCTTGACCCATACTTTCAATTGTAGTGGATGTTATGACTAAAAATAAACAATGCGAAGGAGTGAGGCTACCCTTTGTGTGAGCAGGGCGTTCTCCCACGCCGCTGCAGAGAGGAAGGATATCCCCCGACGAACACAGCCATGTGCTCCTTCCACTCATTGCCGCTGACAGGTACATGAACACCATCCAGGGCATCTGCGGTGGATCAGATGCGAGGCAGAGTCACCGCATTTACTTTGTTTCCCAGCTTTAAAGCTGATCCCACTGTCCTTTCGATGCTGTCACAGTCTGAATGACCTGTCGAAGGAAAGTTCAATAGTTCCTGGCAAGCAACCTGATACACACCGAGGTTGCGGTTTGTCCCGTTTCTGTTCCCTCAACTGCAATCCATATCACAAGGCCATAGATGTCATCCAAGTAAAGACTGAACATGCTCGCTCACACCGATAAAATGCAACCTCACGGCTGAATCAATTATGGAAAAAAAAAAGATGTGTATTTCTTAATTTGTTCATAGTCTTTCACAGGATTCCTTAAACTGCTATGTAACAAGTGAGCATTCGCTGTGGATGTTATAATTCACCCAGCTCTCATCGGTTACTTTGGTCAATTAGCAGAGTTATGTGAAAGATGGCACTCCCTCGCCAAAGGGAACATCCAAAGTGCAGCGTGATTTACTGCATCTGATGTGCAGTGTGTGCAGACATACACAAGGGCACAAATAGGCCTCATTGAATTATTGGAGATTAAGCATTTGGCCACTTTGCCTGCTTTTTGTCTTCAATATTACAAAAAAAGTACAAGTGTGCTGACGGGGCTCAGACCTGTACTGAAATTGTCACCTGAAATTATTGGCTTCTCTACAGAATGTCTGCAATGGTTTCTTCTCGCTCCCTGAGGATGTTTGTGCTGATTTGTGTGTTCTTTCCGCCAAATTGTATTAGAGCTAAAAAAAACAAAACAAAAAACAACTCCTCCCTTGTAGTTTTACTAAAGCAGCACATCCTAATTTCTATTTTGAAATTTTAGAGCACTCCAGGATATTTCTGCTGTGTACGGCGCAGTTGATACACCCAAAGGGACTTGAAACATTTAATTTATAAAGACTCTTTGTAATGACGGATGATAACACATAAATGCGTCCCGAGGGAGGGCACCAGCTGTGATCCTTGGAAATCAACTGTGACCTGTGAGGCAGATGTGATGACTTGTCTTCCAGGAAAGCCGAGAAATCATCAGATGGCGGCGTGTACTTCGGTGATTATCTGTCCGCGCGGTTATAATCACTGTGTATCAGAGTACATCCCATCAGACAGGCCATAAAAGGGCTACTCTGGAGATCGCACACGATCTAAATGTAAACGCATTACTGTCACTAATTTCTGTCACACAGGTTTTGCACGCGAGACTTTGTATTTCAGCTCCATGCCACGCACCGAAGGTGGAGTCACGGTGACAGCATTACTGATGACTGCAATTAAATAATGCGTAAGACTATTGTGCTTTGTGCTGCACTTTTGGAAACTGGACGGGCTCCAAACCATCTGTGTTTATCGAACGTCAATGGGTTGCTAATGTGTAAAAACAAATACAGATATCCTGAACATTAGATATGCTTGTGTTATGGCTCTTTGTTTGAAAATCCCTGGAGAAATTTGATGGTTGTTCTGAGATTATTTCAACCACACAACGCAAGACGGATGTATGTGTCAGGCCGCCCAAACACAGTCAGTCATGAGGCTTTATCAGTGTCAGTCATTGACCTGGAACCTACTGAACTCCAATCAGTTATCGGTGCGCTCTTGAAAAAAGTTGGATTTGAGCTTGGAAAAAAGTACAAGGCATCGTGGGTGACGGAGGTCTTACTAACAATGGTAAAAAAAACACAAGGCAGGAAGCAAATCGGAGCTCTAAATACCCGATATGTGTTAACTGATTGCTAAGGTGATTTTTGTTTTTTGAAAAAACAAAAAAACAAAAACAAAACAACAACAACAAAAAAAATCCAATATGGATGGTTATTGAAGGGAGGGATGAAAGGATGGTCAGCCAGCTGGTATGTGGTTCCTGGTGTCCCATAAATCTTCCGCTATCTTCACTGTGGTGATGGCAGAAAGGGATGAGTCGCCGCTCCCCACACCCACCTACCTCTCTCCATCTCATTCACATGTCTATCTGCCTGTTGTCCATGCCCTTGAGCTAAGATTACTGATGCCCTGTCTTTTATATATGACACATCATGTGCCACAACGTTTCACCTAATGAATTAACCCAAAGAAGAAGAAGAAAAAAAGCAGCTGCCATCACCTTCTTTTTTTGTGTTCATCCTCACTGATATTGTGACTGTGTATGGACGTCACAGTTCGCCTGGTTCACCGGTGAAGTGTTATCTGACCTCTGCAGGACTCTGCGTGTGTTATCAGATTCATGTGTCACCTCACATGTGAATTTGTCTCTCAGTGGGTGGCTGTAAATTCAACTGGTATACATTTTTGCGACATAACACTTTACCAATATTAAATTTAATTTTAATTAAAAATGACAATGTAATTTGTTTGTTCATTGTTTTAATGAAGCAGATCGACTATGGAGCAGTGGATGAATCACTTAATTCAAATAACTGTAATCTTGAATAGCTGATTTCATGTTCTTTATAGGGAGATACTACAACCAATGAAGGGATGATGTGTAGCCTTGATGAATTCAAAACAAAATTTACAGCTCAGTATTTTGACAGCCATGATATAGAGAGATGAGTAAATGCATGTATCATCTGGCTCCAAACAAGAACGGAGCGGTTGCATCTCCCTTCATTCATAAAATGGCTCCATTAACAAGAAGTGAGGGTGATAAACCAATCACATGCTGCCGTGCAACTGGTGAACCAGTGACTTGGCGCATTTATTACGAGCTGCTCCAGAGATTTGCCTTAACTTCATCATCTAGAAGATGCGCATCCAATGCAATTACAGACTTAATTAGCAAATATTCACCGTGGGGCATTTTACTTTTTATCTGTATAAACAAATGCTGAGAAATGAGATAAACACTGGATGTGGAACAAAAAGAACAAGTAGAAGAAGAAAGTTTAAACCCAGAGACAATGCATGCTGGGAGGTATGCGCACGAGCCAACAGTGATTTGTAAACATGATTTCATGGAGTTGGTGGGCGAATAGACTGGATACTGATAATATAGGCCTGCATTAGACCAACCTTTATTTCTAGCCTCACTAAAATACTTATGAACGAGGCATTAACACTATGTAAATACCTTAGGGTAAACACAAGTGTAGAAAATTGTATAAACCAATGTTAGCTTTGACTTAAATTATAATAATGTCACAAGTGGAGGTGGAATCAATGTTTTTTAAACCCATGTGTGGACCCTGAAAGTGTAAAGAAGCCGTTTGACAACAACTCCTGGCGCACATTCAGAAAATGACACGAGCTCCAGAAAGCTTCATCATAAAGAGTGACAGGAAGCCGTTGTTGGAAAAAATATGGGGAATCCAACAGTACACGCAGCGCAGCATAAAGTGCCACTTCACCACCACAAATCTTATATCAGTCTCTAAAAACAGTTTGTATCCCATAGTGTTATTCTTTTTACAGTCGAGTCACCTGGCTGATACCCTTCAGCCATTTTCCTCAGAAGCTGTCACACATGCCGTGTATAATATATGGCTGCACCAATGAGAACAGCTGTAGCCAATCTCCATCCTCTCTCTCCTGGAGCCTACTGCCTGTCCAGCATAAAATAATACATCAGCATTAATTGATTTCCTGTCAGTCTCATGGAAAAGAAAATACATTTTCATGTAGTCTGTTTCCTGCAGCATTATAATTTTGTACATGGCAAGTAATTTAAGTTTTTTAATTATGCATGAGAATGAAAAACCATGACAAAGTGTGCTGTCGCCTGGCCCAAGGCCACAGCTCTGGCCTTTGTATGTACTGAGACAACAATAGCACTAGCTTAAGCACACATAAATAATATATTTATGTGTTTACAGGCTACACATCTCTGTCCAGAGAACCAGTGCAAAAATCCTAGTGTCAAGGTCAAGGGCTGGTCATTTGTCTTAAAGTAATGACGTTCATTTGGAAAGCATGAATCATAAAACATGCACTCTGATGTCAAAGAGTCAAGAGCAGGAAAATCAGGATCACTGTGATTCCCAGCCGGTGACAGGAAAACAGATAATGTGCTAACAAAACTCTGAAAGACTGGAAGCAATAATCTGTTCCCTCGAAGTATGGCTGCTTCAGACACAGAGGATATTTCAAAATCTGTTTATGACAAAAGCCCTGGCCTCGTAAAGCAAAGGACAGAAAAGTAAAAGCTTCACATTAAAGATTTACGCACAACAGTGTTTGTGCTCAGCTCCTTTCATTGTTCACTAGATTAATGAGTGGTGGGGAGAATGAGCAAGCATTTCCCTAAGTCAAGCTAAACTAGAGCTTGAGATAGAGCAGAGGGAGGGAGAGAGCAGCAAGCAGGGTCATCAGTAGGCCAGGGTCTTAAATCAGACCAAAGGCCGGGCCTGGTGTCAGCTTCGGACCAGAGGGGGAGGAAACTCTCCACAACAATGAGGAGGGGCTGAAGGGAGGCTTATTTGTTGTGGATTTTTTGGCAAATACCCGCTGGGCCTGAAAAAGCAGCTGGACAGAAAGAGGCTACAGTATGAAAGCCGTGAGCACATGCCTCTGGGTAGAGGGGGAACTATCGGTTATACACTAACTCATACGAATGGCATGAGTTTAACGAGGTAACGCGTTGAGAATGATTACAGGCTTTGTTCATTCAAGAAAGCTTCGAAAAAGCTGTTGGAGTGATTTATTTGATAGCTGTTGTTTTCTTACCCCCACAACTGCCTCACATCTGCAAACTGTCTGACTCTGACTCTGTCCTGTGGCTAAAATTACGACGTGATAAACTGCATCATGAAAGATTTAACTGTTCTGACATTAAACAGCATTTGTGGCATAATGCAGCACTATTTCACCATGGACAAACACAGCATATCTCCTGCTTTTTGTGACATCTGAAAGCGCTTTAGCGCCATTCAGCGTAACTCTCACCATCCCTTTTTTTTTTTGTACTTGTAGACACATACATCATTTCCTCTCCGTCTCTCTCTCAGTTGGTTTTATCTGTTTGTTCACAACTGCAATCTACATGCAATGAAAAATGCACGTCCGTATCAAGAGCATGCACTTTCCAGAGGATCAAAAGGATACGGTTGGACAAACAATCCGATATCCAAGGTTAAGAACACAAAGATAATAAATCGCTTGAGTGTCACGTTCAATTTTCAGGACGGCGTTACCCGGCATTATCCATAACAGGATTTAAATTGTTATCAGGACACTGAACAATCCACTTTGGGCCCTACGAGCATCCTGCCTCTAGTGATTCATAGGGAGGAAACAACTATCACATTTTCCAGCGTCCCACTGCAGCAGCAAAGCAGCAGCAGCAGCAGAACACCGGCGCACTTCATGTACTTGGATGACTGGTTGAATAAATTGCTTCCATCCTGGCTGCTGTTGACATTCATGTGGACGAGTGCTATCAGTTTTAATTGTCTTTCTTCCCTCACTCAGTCCGCGCCTGCAACTCCTTCCTGCCTCCCTGGAACACAAGGCCAAAATAAATTAAGTTCAGTCTGAGTTTTGGCCGAACAAGCTGTACGACATGACTGCCGACGAGAACTCTAATGTTTTGTAAATGTTTCACATCTGCTGGGAGTTCACGGGATCTGCAGACTGTCAGGAAAACATCAGAGGTGAAATCTGCAGTGACTTAATTTCTCTGACCAAATAAGTGAGTGTAATGAAAATATTATTAGTGTTCGCACATGACCCTCTCCCTCAATAAATAACCCTTAAACAAACTATTTTCAGCGCGGCACTCTTCCTTTCTCTCCAAATGTCTTTACATACTACCGGCTTGCTTTGTGAAATGTTTTGAAGGAAATGTTCAGTGACATTGTTGAGAGGTAGATGAGAAGATCAATATGACTCTCCCTAATGTCTGTAAACTAAATATAAAGCTACAGCACACAGCAGCTCAGCTCTAAAACTGCAAACTATGTGGTTTTATAGTGGTTATTGGCAGGATCTATTTGTTGCCCAAAGTCCTTGTAGCCCAGTGTAAAAAGATAAGGTGTCATTTTTACTTTCCAGTCTTTGTACAGAATAAATTAGCGAGATATAACATGTTAATTTATGTGAATACAATTTTCAGAGGACAAGGGAACAGTACAGATATATCCACGTTATATGACTACAGCATTTACAGGAACAGCAGGGTGCAAATGTTTTAAAGAGCAGTTTGTGTTAAAGATGAGAGTATGATTTTGTGTGCTGATCATATCAAACCTTTAACAGGGGGAAACACATTAATAACTTTAATCAGGTGTGCACTGTCAGTCAGTTGGAGAGTGACGGGAAGCTCGGTGCTGCAGCTCTTTTGTTTACATTTGGATCATGAATCGTTCCTTTAATACCAAGCTGGCGTGACTACGTATGAATGCACTGTTAACAAAGCATAACAGAAGCATTGATTAATTGAGAATGATATACCTGCAGCCTACCTTTGTGTTAGTCGCCCCCTTGGTTTATTGATATACAATCCGTCCAGCTTTCTTACAAAATCTGAAAACAATCAGCGTGCAGCGCAGCACAATGCCGAGGCATTAATCACAAAAGGCAGCACTTTATTCCACACAAGCGCAGGATTGTTGCAACAGCTGCTAAGCATTCTGGTAAAGCAAATGATTTATGGCTGTGTAGCAATAACGATGAGACAGAGTGATTACCATATCGACAGGATCCCAGATGGATTATCCTCATTGATTACTTCATGGCCTGTTGGTAAGTATTTGTTTGAAACGCAAATGGGGCAAGGGGAGAAATGTGCTTGATGATCCTGCTCCACAGTAAGCATGGAGGAACCAAACTGACATATTTCTGAGCATCTCTAAACCTTTTTCTCACCACAAACTGGTATCAGATTTGCTTTTCCTACCCAGCGGCAAGGCCAGATCAAAAAGAGGTAGGAGGTAAATACTCCAGGTGATGAGCCACGCCAGTGTGAGTGTTCACATGTGTAAGATTTCACAGCTAATCACAAGCTGCTTTGATTCATGGCGCTCCTCGCACCACTTCGTATATCATACAATGTTTTTTTTTTTTCCTTTCCTTCTCGCCACCCAGGCTTCCCATCCCGCAACCTCGCCAAGGTCAGCTGAAGGAAATGATACCGCTATACCACAAGATTTATGAGAGATCCACTCCCGTTTGCCTCCCTGTTTACAGAATACATTGACTCCCACCGAGGAGCTGCACCCGTCCCCGGTGGTTTACAAAGCACAAGCCCATCTACTGGGTGTCACAGAGAGCATGAGCCCAGCAGCTCGTCTCCTGTGACAGGTGCTAATTGAGAACCAAACACTGGCTACATCCAGTTTAAACCTCAGAGCTTTCTCTTTGCCCTCCTGTTTCCTCACTGGCATGGGTAACCTTGGCCACCAACACAAAGATATAAATCACAAGACAATATGTCACAATACTAAAAGACAAAAAAATGAAAATATTAACTATATCTGACCAGATACGGCTCCCAAAATGCAGAGAGTGAATAAAGGTCCACCATTGGGACTGTCAGTGTCCTTGCTCTGCATCAGAAGATGTCACAGAGTAAGAAAATGAATAAAGGACCATTCTACAAAAAATCTATTATGCATCATGACACTGGATTTGATGGTGTCATCTTTGTAAAAATCCTAACTAACCCTAACCCTACCTTATGATAACATCTTAAAGAGGAACTATGCAGATTTTTTAGCTTAACTATGCTACATTTTTACCTTAATTAAACAGCTTCGGAGTAATTGTGATGGTTTAATAAATGACTTGTAACTTGTTACAGGGAGAATGGAGGCTCTCTGCCTTCCACGTAGCGTCTCTTGGCCAACAACCTCTCATCTCGGCAGCACCACAACACAATTACGTAGCCTGTAATCTCTTGTTTATGACAGATAACACTACACAAATATACGCAATGTAACATGTATATAATAAATAACCTTATCCACTGCTCCATGGATTGCTTTCTCGCCGGCTTCGTTGAAAACAAACGCGCATGGCCGGGAGGAGGGTTAGCAAAACAGCGAAAGAAAATGACCAGAGTTATGTAGTTCCCCTTTAAGTTAACCATTGTTAAGGTTAATGAGAATGAAGTTCTGAGGCTAAAAACCAAATGTAATGGCATACAGTAGCGTACACACCTCCACCAAGGCCAAACAAGCCTACACACATCCTTTGTTCTCGTGAATAGCTTTATTGGTTCATTGTCTTTACTCCTTACGCAGGACAGCTGTATGGTTTTATTGCCTGTGGTGTGAAATGATGACGTCAGCGTTACACAACTTATAGAGGTTTACAGATGTGTGAATTGTCTCACTGCTTTGTCACAACAGCTATTCTTAATGTGTAACTTACTTGCATGTCAAAGGAAATGCTGATGTAAGCACTTCCAATAGCTGCTGGTGCCATATGTTCTCTAACTTACTATTAATAAGTAAAAGTGTGTGTTGCGCCAATTCAGCATTTTCTTCTGCCAGATCCAGATTATCAACATCTATAAACTAATCAACACCATGAATTTGTTGACGAAAATGTTCCAAAATGTTCCAAAGTGATGATGCCCAACACACTGAAAGGCCACAGAACTCAGGGGCTTTCAGTGGGTTTGCGATCCCTTTCATACCATGTGAACACAGTATTAATCAGATGAAAAATTGTTATTCTACAAATATGGATCAGTGCCAATACAAATTTATGGAAGAGTCGAGGTATTTGCTTGAAGTAAAAGACATACAAAGATAAACTAAAATGCTGTAGGCGGACTGTAAAGGCAACTGTGAGCTGACTGTTGTATGAAACTTGCATTGTGCAGGTACGAAGTAAAAGCAAAGTTTTATTTACCCCAATCTGATAATCTGTTTGTGAGTGAAAGGAGATCATTCGTGGTCAGATTAAGTGGAAGCAAGGATCGAGGGGTGACTGGCCTTCTCATGTCCTTGGCGGCTGTAATGAAGGGATAGTTAATGGGTGCTAGTGCGTCGCCCCTCGTTGGTGACAGGGTGCTGCCCTGCCCCGTGCTCGGAAAGGACCAGGTCTTTAAATTGCTTCCATCTCTGAGACTCTGATTAATGAGAATAGTTCTAATCGGAGTTCCTGAGGCCAACAGCATTAGTCTTAATCTTCCGAGCCCCATCCAGCAGCAACACTGACATTTAATGTAGTGCTAGTGCAATAGTAATGAGAATTCATTCCCCAACATGGCAGCAAACTCTTCTACCCCCCACACTGGTCCTGGATTTGGGAAGGTTATTGGCCCTGAATTTCAGGGGTTATTAGTTCTCTTCAGGCCATGAGGTACCTAAAATATCTTGTGTTTTACAGTCCACTTTGAGGAAGGACAAATTAAACTGTGCTTGAGCAGACCGGCAATGTAAAGCTCCTTTACTCAGCATTAAACAGAGTCTGAAACACCGTGGAAACGAGGTGGTTGGAAGACATGAAGTAAAATGAGAGCTATCCATAAATTATCTCGTTTCAATGTCAAATATTTGTTGATCCTGGTTTCTGTGAGGATTTGGTGCTTTTTCTCAGTTTTGATGTAACTACATCAAATGGGGTTTGGTCTGTTGCAGTGGCCACTCTTCACTAATCTTAAAACAAATAACAAACGACTGATGAATCGAAAAATTAAATGACAGATTATTGAAGCCGCAGCTGTATAGACTGGATTTGTCTGAGCGTGTGTTTAGGTCTGTGTGTGTGTGTGTTTATACAAGCAGGTTTATGTGACAGTGAGTGTGTGCTTGCACTATGTGTGGAAAAACAGGCAATCATAAAACAATTGTGTAAAATCAGGCAACTTCTATCAAGCGAATGAAAGCCATTCCCACTGTCGGCCGCACTTGTACCAATGCAAACAGTCCTCCTGTGCTCAGTTAGCAGCAAGTAAATTGCTCTGGGATTTGTATTGCCGGAATGCTTTAGCAGGTAATTCCTCTCTGTCTTTCATTTTGTTTGTCTGTGTTAAGTTCCCACTCCGGCCCCATCCATTCTCACATCCAGTTCCCAGCTTTGTCCATCCATCAATGGGCGCACTTTGTCAGTGCTGACTTCATCCTGGCGGCTGCAATCACATCCGAGCAGGGCCCGACTGCCACCGGGGAGCTTTTTCACCTCCCATCTGCATCTCCCCGATCTGCTGACGGGGCCCCTGACGTGCAGTGTTTTCTATTGCACAGGCAAGCAAAAAAACACTAATGCTGTACCTCATTTCTCCAGACCACTCCTGGCCTCGCATGGCAAAAGGAGAGAGGGAGAGGGAGAGAGAGAGAGAGAGAGAGAGAGACAGAGAGAGAGAGACAGAGAGAGAGACAGAGAGGAGAGGGAATGAGGTGAGATTGAGAGAGGCAGGGAGGTAAAGAGGGGGAACGTTTTCAAGAGGGATTGGTTCTCGGGTCAGGCCACAACTCAATTTGCCTTTTCTTCTCAAATACATCAATAGACATCACGGGTAGAAAATGTATCACTAATTAAGGCTTGATAAGCAGTGAGTCAACTGTACTTTGTAGAGAGAGCGAAAGAGAAAGAAGGAGAGCGAGTCAGCTATTCCTCATGGAGGCTCAAGTGCTCTTTCTACACATCTGAAGCCGTGTGGTTTGATAGCATTATTGTTAAAGCAAGATTTATTATTGAGCCAGTTTGCATATCTGAATCCTTTATTAAACGTTGCAAAATGAATCAAGGTTTAGCTTGCAACATTTCTTTGTAGGGCTGTCGATTATTATTTTCCCATGTATATTTGGAGGCGTGCCTGTATTTGATATTGCTACAGGTAATGGTGAAACATGAAATTGGATCTAGAAGGCCCAGTTTGAATCACTGATTCATGATCCTGAAGCCTTCTCAGACACCAAAATACTTTCTATTTCTTTGTTGATTAAAAACGAGAACTGATGAGAGATTTGATTTGTAAGGCTCAAAAATTATTTTCATTTCACTTTCACTTCACCAACTTGGAACTGGACTGAGAATGAAAGAAGCTGAAAGCTCGAAAATGTAAAAAAACAAAAACAAAAAAAACCCAGTGATGATATAATTTCAGATATTATAGTATAATGGGTATTTAGGATATAATCAGGTATACAGACGTCCACTACAACAGAATGAGGGAGGTCTAATGCATGGTCTGTGTTTCTGTAGTTCAGCTGTTCTAAAGAAACATGGATGACACTAACAATGATCTTTACTGGGCGGACTACACACAACTCCATGATTCAGACTCGTTTACATCAGGGAGCACTAATTAGACTGCAATGGAGGGTTATTAATAGGTTGGACTTTGCAAAATGATCTTGTTATAAATGGGCCCTGTCAAGACTTTCCTCAACCTCCAAATGAGTATTCTCACTTCACTGCCCCCATTGCAAGCATCAGCACCAACGCCAAATAACAAATGATTGCTATTAACTGTATTGTTAGTAATGACACCCAAGAACAAACAAAAGTCCATAAATAACAATTTGCAGAGGAAAAATGAGCCTTTAAATAAGACAGATACCAAGCTGGGTAGTGGTAAATGACATTTGAGGGGCCTGGAGAGCAAAGGAAGTGGCTGTTGTTTAAATAGAAGAGAGAAAAAAGAGGAAGGATTGATACAAAGTCTGATCCAAGGACTGAATATTTGGCTGCTCTCATGTGCCCGGTGCTTCCCATGCAGCAGTGTAATGTTATTTGCAGATTACAGCTTACTCCACTCAAAAAAAAAAAAAAAAATCCCCACCAAACACTCAGCTGAGTGAGCTTAAACAACAAAGCGGCTCCTGCTCAAGTCGTTTACCCGGACACAAAGGCAATTCCTCATATTAATTAAGAGCTGTCACCGACATGCTCGCTCCCTCTCGCCAAGCACATGTCCGCAGCTCTGATATGTGGGCTAAGTGTTTTCCCTGATGCCTCACTCTCAGCCTGCTTTTCACATAAAGCCTCTAGTGGGAGCTGCTGTTTACAGAGTCAGTTCCACTTAAGCAAATCCCCCTGCCATGTAAACAATATCCACGGCGACTAAACAGAACCTAGTGCTGCGTGTTTACGGCATGAAAAATGTTTATCCAATTAAGTGACATTTCAATAACATAATCCTAAAACCATGAAGGCTTTTAACAAGATTACATGACCTACCAAGAGGCAAGAGAGTCACTCGTTCTGCGTGATGCAGCTCAATAACATTAAAAGCAGCAGCAAAATGCGGCCATAATTACTTGGAGTACAACCTTCCCAGTGGCCAGAGCCATGCAGTTCACAATAGCAAGGCGAGCTGCATGTGAGTAACTATGAAATGTGATATTGCAAAGCCCATCTTTGAAGGAAAAGAAGCTTATTTTTGAATCAAGGGGGATTTTTGTGCGGAAAAACTTTAATTCAATTGCTAAAAATGTGAAAACAAGAGTGTGGGAAACACCAGAATGCGAACAGAAACCAGTTCGATTCTCATAACGATGAAAGGTCGATGGAAACGTCAGCCTTTTACCAATAATTCCAAGGTGCACAACTCAAGCTAGTGCATCAAAATAATGGGACGCATAAAACTGAGGCCCCAGGTTACGGCGTAGAAAACAAATATGGAGAAGGAGGTATCAAAATAATGAAAGATTGTTTATGTATTGTGGCATGAAATGGGAGGTGCGTGCGTGTGTGTCTGTGTGTGTGAGAGAGGCAGCGGCGGGGAGAGGTGATGGTGACAGATGGACAGAACTGACAGTGCGGTATTCATCCTGCACGCTAGAGCGCACGTCCTGCTAGTGGCGGCCGACAGAGCAATAAATCACAGGCCCTCCATCCTGTATCTACAGCTTATTACATCCACCATGACAAATAAATAATAATCCCTGTCAGCACAGCCCTTTGCTCAAGGATTGAGTCTGAAAGCGTTTGCTCATCACTCCTATTCCTGAGTGAAAACACCAGAGCAGGGGAATTGAAAGCCATGGTTTACTGGCCCTCTGAAACCCCGAAAGACACATGGAAAAGAAAAAAAAAGGCACACAGCAGCCAAAGATCTGAAAAATATGAGAGGGTGCGGCGGAGTACAATAGAAACACAAACTGTTGTGCTATTCAGTGATCACCATGGTAATAAACATTATGATAGTCCCCATATTAGACGGATTTATTATGGCTCTACAGTGAATTTCCAGTGGCAGAACTTGTATTTGGATCCTTTACCTCCTTTAAGTGAAAGTACAAAAAACACTTATACAAAAAATCATACATTATGATCAGCAAAATATACCACATTAAAAGTTAATGTGTTTGCAGAATGACGTGTAGTTGTAATGCAGTGCCATGCAAGCAGCATTTTCATGTTGAACTTGGTTGTACTTGCCTATATCAGTGTATCCTAACCACAAGATTGTCATATTGTTATGGAGGTAATCAGGGCTGTAACTGCTATTATGGCTTTGCCCTCTACTGTGAAGGTTTGAACGAACTTAAAAAGGACTTTATGTTCTTTAATTAAACAGGATATCAGGGGCTAGTTTAAGACTGGTGCTGATATATGTTTTTAAATCCAGTATCTATAAATCTTACAGTTTTGCCACAGAAGGATAAATTATTAATCCAATAAAGTGGATACAGCATTTCTACATCGAAAAGGACAGCTCACTGTCATCAAGCTGTCTGAGGGCACATACGACTGTCAGGTTTTAGCTAAATCAAATATAATTTTCTATTTGGATAGATCAAGCAGTTATCTAATTGTTTAATCAATGGATGTGCAGGGCTGCTGGCTGTATTGTTTGGATCAATACAAAATTGATTTACATGTGTCTGCAGAGAAACACATCCTCCTCACAGCTCGTCTCCCTCTGCGCCTCCGCCTCCCATCACATTATTTAGAGGACATGGGCTGTAAAGCTCATCTCAGGCCTTTGTCCCTCATGCCCTCGTGTTTCTGTAAATTGTATAAGACCATTTAATCTTCCTTAGATGAGGAGCCATTTACTTTGCACCGTCCTTCAATAAAAATTAAAAGGGCTCATAAAAACAGGAATGAGAGTGGAACGCCCTCGACTAAATCAAAGAGCGTTGTTCTTTCAAAAGCCGAGCCTGAAGACTTCATGGGCATGTTTTATTATGACATTTGTAGATCACTTGAAGTGGTAAAAAGGAAATGAAATGCAGATGAGAGACCGCCGTCACAAAGGTTAGTGAACTGTAAATGGAGCTCTCCATCTTCCCTCATAATAGGTGTAAAACTGTAAACACGCTGAAGGATGCGGGAGTGTGTCCTGTACATCCTTTAGGGATAGTATAAACATTAATCACAGAATCACTCGGCCATGATTAATCACAAGTACTTGATCACACTGATCTGTGAGAGGGAACAAGAAGCTCATCATTACTTTGTCTCATAACACGGACTGTCACCGTCAAAATGTAGCCCCACACACACACACAACACTAATATTAATCTCAACAAATCAACTCCATTATTTATAAGCCAAAATATGATGGGATGTTTAAGTTTAAGTTGATGCGTTTCATGGGCAAATAAGATGAATGTGCACAATACCTTGTTTATAGTTCTCCATTATCTAAATTAAGGTTAAAATGATAAGATGATTAGTCAATTAACAGAAAATAATCAATGTTGACATTTATTGACATTTCATTAGCCCCAGTGCTGGTGATAGGTGAAAAGTCAAGGGATGGACAAACTCAGTAGAAATCATCAATCTGAGCTCTAATGTGAGGGCAACATGTCCTGGCAGTGCTTGAAGTAATTGTTGAGATATTTTAATGGTGATTGAAGTGGTGGAACGAACCAACCATATAGTGGTCAAAAATGTAAAGACATTAGCTTTAGCTATAGCTTCTGATTGGACTTCTGATTGGCCTACTTTCCCAATGTTTTACCTGATTGAAATAAATGTTTCCAACATTCCCAGGATCCTACAATCTCTTGAATCTTTGGGTTTTGAACTGTCGGTTGGACAAGACAAGCAATATGGAAATGTAACCCTGGGCTCTCTGGTCATTTTTTTTTAGTCAATCAAACTAAACCTTATCTACTCCGATCCAAATTTAAGATGACGTGGCGACAAAGCTTTTGTTTATGGTCAAAATGTGCCACTTAGAAATGAGGTAAGCTCACGTTGACGACCTGGTGACCTCTAACTGCGTGAGTCAAAACAGTACATCACGCAGAAAAAGACAGAGCCCAATTAACGTGTTTTTGGGAAACAGTAAATCTCTCCAGAGCAAACAGTACACCTGAACTCACGGGAAAGGCCCAAATTCCACACAGCCACAGAGTGAATATTTGGTGCAGCGAACCACGTGTCGGTCTCTTGACAGATGAGTCAGCTGCTGCATTTCCCTCATAGAGTTTAGTCATGGAAACCTTCAGGGACTGTGATCTCTTGCGTGGGGCATCTTGAAATGACACCAGGAATTCCAGTTATTTCAATTTTAGATCTGATGGCGATGGACAGACAGAGGGATGAAGCACCTGGGTGGGGAGAGGCTTGATAAGAACTGCTTGTTCTCCACTGGCCGCCCTGTTACATTAAGGAGGTCGGGAGTTCACGCCCCACTCTTCAACTCTTCAGGCTGGGCTTTGAACTCCTGACCCACCAGAGGGAGGGGGGCCTCCATGCACAGTAGCTGCATTTACAAATGCATGCTGACTCCATGCCAGCAAAGCGGAATGGAGAGGAGTCTGATAACATCTCGCTTTAGAAGGAGCTGCTCGGCCAGCCCTTTGTATTTATGGGCAAGTCTCATGGTTACCCCCGACCATAAATCATGTTAATTGGTTTACTGATAAAATGTCTGTCAGCCCCCATTCACATAGTGCTACGGCACCCCCAGTTACTGTTTAATCTCTGTCCTGCAATAGTTCATCTGTTTAACTGACTGGAGGTGAGGGGGAGTCGAAGAGGGAGTTCTCCTCCATATCACAGCGCCGCACAGCGCGAGGCAAATTTCAGCCACCGCTCGGTTGACTTGAATGATAAATGACACAACTTTCACTGAAAACACTCCACAAGAGAGGGTAAAGAAAGAAAACAGCACATCACCTTCCCAGGTAGTCAGATGTGATGTTTCGGGTTAAAATGAATGACTGTTTGTCATTCGTGTCTCTTCACTATACACAGTGGTCACTCTGTGATTTGTTTAATGACAGCATATCTCATTCTTTAGGCTAGTGGCGACAAATAAAAATCGGCCTGGGTTAAGACTTCTCTTCAACTGTATTGACTTTCTGGCAAGGACATTGATGCCCACAGGACTTAACTGTCCCTCGTCAACAGATAGACCACACACACACACTCTCATTTACCTGTCAGATTAAGATTAGGAGCGACTCTGCTGCAGGCCACATGGCACGAGAACAGGAACAGCGCCTACCTGGAGAAAGAGCCGTTTGTCTCTGAAAATGTCAGCGCTCATTAATTCTCAAAAATCAAGAAACATCAGCAAGCGAGGCGCACGGAGACAACTATGTTTATCTTACGGAACAAGAAGACTTTCTTCTTACCCTATACGACGACATAGTTTCTACTCGGAAACTTTTCTTAACTCTACTTTTTTTAAATGCAAGTGGTGAAAAAGAAACCAGCTGTGCTGATAGTTCATAGTTGCAGATAATTATACATAAGTTACTTTCCGAGTGGACTCTGTGCCTCCACACAGAGCTGAGGCAATGCAAGGCAATCTACTCTTATTTGGCTGGCGTTGATCTTTGCATGATTAATGGTTTGAAAGGATCCAGAAAAAAGGTCAAATGCGGAGTTGGGGATGGAGCAGCTATGCGGGGTAATTAAGACAAACATGATTAATAACCCCAAGCTGCCACTGTGTTCTGTAAACAAGATGCAGCCAGATGGGATGCATATTTTGAATACTGTACATTAGTTTTCCAGACCATAAGGGCACACAGCTATTCAATGCACTTTTAAATAAGCCTAATATTAATGTTGTTAAAACACTGTTACAGCTCGTGATGTATGATGAGAGTGCATTAATGGAACAAACTTTATACCTCATTGACGCTGCACAATCCATCTAAAAATAGCATTACGTCAATGACTACAGTAATGGAATAGAAAAGTCATTGGACTTAATTGCTCCCAAGCTTTATTGTCTGCAGAATATGAGCCATAGATAACGCGAGTACAGTATAATAGCTCCATCACGGGAACTTTCAAGACAAGCTGTGATTACGATTCTGACTGAAAGGGGAAAAGTCTCCCACTCTTATTCAGTCCATTATCTCACCTACTCTCCTCTCTCCCTGCCCACCAGTGTGACTGACAGTATAGAGGGATCAGGTCCAGCTTCCAGGGAAAGCGGGGAGACAGGTGTCAAAATGGTCCAGCAAGCAAATCTAACCCTCGCTAATCAGTCCTGTTGTTCCTCTACAATCCATGTCTAGTCTGCGGATCTCATTCCGTATGAAAAACAATTACGCCAGTTTGAAGTTGAGCGCGCACTAACTCACCTGTCTCTTCTGATAAGTGTAAAGATTGAGCAGAGGGAAGTGGGAGGGAGATGGAGAAGGCTGTGAAAGAGAAGAAGGGAAGGGATGTTCAGTGCAGAGTATCTCGTCTCAGGCGTCACACACAGAACAGCAGTGCTGTATATAAAGACACTACATGAACTGGAGGACACGACACATAGAAATACCAGCTCACCAAATCAAAGAGGTTGTGTTTTTCAGCCTGTCTGACGATTATTTAACACTTAACAGATCGCAATTAAAAGTGGGAAAAATTTGGGCCACGGGCCAGAAATGGACCGATTTGTTTTTGGTGTAGATCCAGGAAGGATTTCCAAACATTGCAAAGTCACGATATTTGAGAAAACTCCCCTATTTTCTAATTAAAACCTGAGCTTTCTCAAATAAAAACAATACATAGACATTCAAAAGTGTAGGTTAAAGCCAGGAAGGTTACCATATAGGAGCTGCCTTTACAGCATTTATTGACTGAAACTGATTTTTCATTACATTTCTATAGGACTATAGGACATACAGAAACACCTTCATAAAGAACAAAGAAAATGAGGTTAATTAACTATCAATATCCAGGGGCTAGGTCCTTTACTTCAAAGGCGAATTGTTCCAAAAGGGGAGGAGGAGGAGGAGGATATGTGAGCTTCAGAGAAACTGGGATGGACAAGGCACCACACATGCATGTATTGAAATAATAGCTGACAAAGATCCTCAGCATTTGCATCAGTGTAATGCTCAGTGGCACCAAAAGCAGCACCACTACCAGAGCCTCTGGTTTAATTCGTGGTGATGGGCCTGGGACTCTCTGTGGGCCGAGTAGGCCCACTGATGCGGTCGGCAGTCGGCCCTAATGCACTGGCTTGATGGGAGATGAGCGAGGGGGAGCGATCGCAGCCAATGGGCACTTGCTGAAGTAAGACCACAGTGACAGTTAGCAGCTGTGAGAACTTTCATTCTCACTCAGCGGGAGTCAGCGCTAAGTAAGAATGTTTGAGAGGTTTGACAGAGGGGTGTCGCAGCACCGTGATTAAATGGCAACTATGTGCAGACCTCCTCAAGTGGCTGTGGGTGGATGATGGAGGTCAGGAGGATGGTGATGTCATTTATGGGAGTCTTTGATCCACGTCTCATGAGTTTGGTTTGTATCCAGCACAGTCCATTACTGCTATTTAACTTTCCTCGACTGTTTTGAAGCATTGAAACCTCATAACTCCACCTACCACTGAGTTAAATGTTCTTCCTGCCTTTGCAAATGTTATTTTAAGTTTTACTTAACTTGCCAAAGATAATTAATGATTCATTTTGTCACGATTTAATCTGTCAATTAATTGCTAGATTAAAATGAAACTTACCACTGAGCCAAATGATGTCTCTAAATTGCTTATTTTCTTCACAAAAAACAGCTCAAACCCAAAGATGCTCCATATATTTATCAAACAAAACAAATCAAGTCCTCACACTGGAGA
>OMNW01011161.1:0-11418 GCA_900303245.1 Selene dorsalis
GATTCGGATTAAATTAGTAAGGTGTTCAAACATATCAATATACACACCATGTAAAGGACTAACATATCTGGCTAAAGTAGGCACTGTGAGGTTTAGCAAGGGCAGCAGTGGGTGTTACCTTTCTAATCAAGCATGGCATTGACTTTATGTTTATTTGGTGCTTATTTATTGTTTACTTAGTCACATTACCTCTCCGCTGTGTCCCCGCAGCGACTCAGCCATAATTCACTCCCATAATTAAATATCTGGCTGAAAACTCAAAAGCCTGATTTTCTCCAATTGAATTCCCAATTCCTCACAGATACGCTGCATCAGCTTACAGACTCACTGAGACTCTGGGTTGGATGATGTTTGGTGAGTGAATATGTAGAGAGTGGATGGAAAAAAGAAGTAGAAAGAAATAGCATTAGGAGAGGGGGAAAAAAAGACCAGAAAAGTTGAGAGGAGGAATAGGAATTCAGAGAGGAGCAGAAAGTAAATTAGAGAGAGAGAATTAGATCAGAGAGAAGCTAAAAGACGTAGATTTCTATGCCAGGACAACATTTGGCCAACTCTCTCCTCCTGGGCACTGTCCAGGCACTTAGAGATGGGTGACACACACTGGCATCTGTCTGTTTGTATGTCAGTGCATCATGTCTATGTGTGTATGTGTGGTCAGTGGAGTTTAGAGATTACAGCAAGAGGTGAGGCCAAACTGACAACAGCTGTTCTGTTGACATACAAACCACATGACATTGATTTATTTTTGATTCCAGCTTAATACCCTTTCCTAACCCCATAACGTACAGACACACTCACTCTCTCTCACACACACACACACACACATGCACAGTTATAAGTCACTATGATTGATATAAAAGCTGTCAGTCTCTGTCCCTTGCTGTCAGGCTTCTCTTATCTCCATGGTGACACAACGACAGGACTCCATCCATCCCAAACACACTGACACACACACACACACAACCACGCACATACATATAGATACGCATACGCACTCATAAGGCCTGTATGCACGGATATTGCACATGTCAATTATGTTTGCTTGATGTAATTTATTACCTCCATTCATCCACTTCCAACTTATCTTAACTGCTAAAAGGTCCCTGTTTCTCCACACAGATCATTTCACTTTCTTTTTAAGGCCCCCCCCACATCCACCAACACACGGCACTCGGTCTCAAGGCCTCAAGTATTTGAACTCCACTCTGCCAAGGTGTATCCTGACCCAGCGATGGCCAGGACACATCTGTCATACACAGTTTGGGACCAGAGATTTAGAAAAGGTAAGATTTAGATTTAGTAATGGGAGTTACAGCTGGAAATATACCTGACCAGAATGATAACACACGAATCAGCAGTGAGGCGCGCTCACTTACTCACGGTTTAAACTTAAGTCAACAGGTCCATCAGCTGTTGGTCGAGGCAGAAGGGTGTCAAGGAAAAAATAAAGAGGCAAAAAGCAAAAGGAAGTGAAGCGCGAGGTGACCACAGCAGTTCATAGTGGAACACTACTACCCTCTAGTGGACGTAACGGTTTCCTGCAGCTTCATATTTGTCTAACTTTCTCTTTCCACTTTGCACTAACACACACACGCACGCACGCACACACACACGTTATGATAGTCGTTACGCAGACCAGTTTTTTTTCCCCATCAAGCACATGCTGCCCTCTGTTGTATTGATCCTAACCTTTCAGAACTCAGACTCATAGAAACACACGACAGATCCTACTTGCTACTTCTCACTAGACTGAAAAAGGGCAAAGAAAGTCAATGAAAGACGAAGAGTAAACGAGGACCAAAGGAAAGCCAGTGGTCAAGTATGTCGCAGCAGGCCTCTCTGATGGCGATGGCTCCTCTCATTACATGCACGAGGACTGCACTTGTTCCTGGTGTCCTTATCTCGAGGGTGACAGGGCAACACGCAGCTGCAAAGCTTATGAGCTCAGAGCCCTGCGAAGAAAAGCAAATATTTTTAGCATTAAGACCAAAGTACATACTGCACACACTGTAGCACCTCATTCTGCTGTATAATAAGACCAGCCATGTCCCAAAATATGTGCTACGATTTTTTTTAGGCTATTTCTATTCAAGGGAACAAAGCTTTTTTTTCACATGGTTTCACAGCGACACATGTTGAATTTAGAAATGTGAAAGTTAGTGTGTAAGGACAACCAACAACCCATTAAGTCAATCCCCCTTGAGAAGATAATAAAGCCCTTTTCCCACTGTGTAATGATCTCAACTTTTAATTGAGCTTAATTTTATTTTCCACTGAAATAATTGATTTTTTCCTCCTTTGCGGTTACGTATGCCGTTAAGGTCATTTTAGCTCTGGGCTGATGTAGTTAGAATGGGAGGGTTGGGATATGATATGTAGGTAGAGCACTCGGAATATACAGTAGCTATATGCTGTGACAGAGATGAATAAACAAGGCAGACCAAGTGAGACCATCATTCATTTAAGCTTGAGCAAGCAAAGTCAACAATTTCAAAAATTGGCACCACACACCCGTAGGCATCAATCTCACACAAGCTGGGACCAACGTCTTCAGTGTATATATGCAGAACCTACTATATCTTCTCAGCCAATATTTTTTTTATAGAAACACTCTGAACGTCAGTGTGCAAACCACTGGCAAATCCATCACTGAGCTTCGTAAGCCCACTTAGTTCTACACAAAGTGGTTAATTGCTCCTGATGAAGGTAAATAATAGGCACTTAACAAGGAGGGAGAGGTGGCTGAGAGTGAATGGAGGATGTCATGAATGATGCCCACTGTGCTTTCTGTGATATCAGATTCCTTATCAGCTGAGCCCCCCCCCTCCTCCTCTGACTTCTCTTCCTGTCTCAGTGAACAGAGCAGTGCCCAATTTGGCCACCAGTGACAACAAGGAGAAAACAACTTCAAGAGCGTAAATTAAACATACCTGCAGATGCTTTTGACTGTGTGTGTGTATGTGAGGTCTATGGGCCCCTGCAGGTGGTGTAAATATTTAACAAGGCCAATGAGCAAGGCAGGGTACCAGGCTGGGTGTTTTGTTACCCCAGCCTCACTCAGCACACGCATACAGCATTAGATAACCCTATCTACCCACCCGGCATGTGTGTGTGTGTGTGTGCAGTTGGCTACTTTAGATGATTCTACCATTTGATACCTACAAAACCTCTTGCTGCTTGGTAACAATTCCCGACAGAAACCTATACATCCCCTATCAAACTGAGACTGGCAGCATCAACTGCTGTAATCAACATCAGCCTTATCGGGTCTCAAAAAGTGTAAGGACTGTATGTGCCTGTTTGGTCACTGCTGTCGTGCAATGGTACTGATGACACACAACACCCTTCTCTCAACAGAAGGGAAATATGTTGAGTTGTTAGACATACATTG
This sequence comes from Selene dorsalis, assembly GCA_900303245.1. Lineage (NCBI taxonomy): Eukaryota > Metazoa > Chordata > Actinopteri > Carangiformes > Carangidae > Selene > Selene dorsalis. The sequence goes on from OMNW01011161.1 coordinate 3,392, forward strand.
GACATGATAGTACAACCTTTTCTCAACCTTCACTTTCATTGTTCCTTAGCTAAGTGTGTATTTCAAACACGGGGTGGCAGGGACACTTTGTGGAAAAAAAAACAAAAAAAAAACAGTTCCAATCATCTCTGCAAACAAAATATGTCATTTTTATTCAGCATTAGTATTTTGTTTACATTGTTCTATTTACAACATGGACACACATGACAGGAAAATTGAGGACTTTATGTCACTTTAAAATGAAAGAAAAATGAAATTTTATAAAACAAGAAAAAAAAAACACAAGCTAGTTAACATACATCTAATATTTAAGGGGAAGGAGGAGGAAGAAGACAAAAGGGCAAAGACATCAGAACACACCAGGAAATGAAGAGTTACGAAAAAGACGCAGACAAATGGAACAAGGAAGTACACGAGAGAAGACAGAACAAAGAAAAGCATTCAAGCCGATGAAATACAAACATCAAAAGGACAGAGACAGACTTCAGTGTAAGTACGTAACATACAAGAGAATTAGGAGGATGGACATGAGTAGATATTTAACTATCTGGGCTATAACAACATTAATACTGAAATAATACTAAAATATACAGTATATATATATATATATGACCTCACAACTATTTTTTTTCTTTCCTAACCCTGGTCATAGCTTTGTGGAGCACCCGCAGGCCCACTTATACCCAACAGCTGAAGCTGTTATTGATGATGATTCAAGTATAAAAGTGTCTGTTTTCAGCAGAGCTGGGTTGGGCTGTGCGAGCATAACTGTAGCTCACAGGGAAAGAAGAGATCATGAAGCTTTTCTCAATTATCATACAGGATTTGTGAACATGGTTGGATGAATGTTAAGTCCTCAACAACTCTGAATGGTTAAGTGATGGCATTTTTTCTTTGATTCCTTTAAAACGGACGTTACTGTTTTTTGTCTGTGCATGCGGCAGTATTAAGTTAGTTAAAAAAGAAAAATGTGTTTGCGAGGAGGCCAAAATGCATTTGCAATTTTTTTCTCTCCAAATTTTAGAAAGAAGTCTGGACTGTGCTACTGGAACGATAGAGGATAGCCATATGTGTGGTTTGGTTGTTGGATAAACCAACTGGAAGTCTCATGTCCACGAGCACCTGCCCTTCTGAAATGTCCATTAGCAAGATACAAACTCCCTCCAAACTCCAGAGATGCCCTTCTAGCTCGCCTTGTACTTTGATCTCCCTGACAGGGGTTCAAGAAAAGAGAATTTCTCAGCATGGATCAGTGTCACTTTGATGCATTATTATTCATTGTAGAAGTAGTGGATTTCACCTTTCCTGTCAACCCAGTACTCCCTTCTTCCATCTGCATTTAGAATAAACAGACATGGTGGCTTAACGCTGGCCAAGGAACACGGGTAAAATAATGTGGAGTGAATTAACATATGAAATGATTTAAAAAAAAACACCTGCTGAGGGCAGGTTCAGTCTTATTGAAAAAGAAAATAAAGAATCACTTGCATGTGCATGCACTTTGTATGCTGACATGAATTCAGAGAATAAGTAAAAAGCCAGTACTTGTTTTCACTTAACTCTCAGCAGGCTAAAACATAATTCATCTGCTCTGTTTCATCCATACACTTCCAACTAAAGCTGTACAGTGATCTAAAACACACAAGCAACTGAAACAACAAGCACTCACACACACTGGTATTCAAGCATACAGCATACACAAATATTTGTATTATAAAAGGCCACGTACAGAATGTCAATCACTCTCACTCTATGTTGATATCAATATAAGCTTTTCTGTAGTTTGCACATGAACATCAAACACACAAAGCTAAAGACTTTAACCAACAGAAGAGATGTACCGGATGAACAGTGTCATTTGCAACATGTTAGAAATTATCCAATGCATAAATTACAGAGGTATGATGTACAAAGTCAAATGCAACACTAAAAATGGCAATCCATATAAATGAATGATGATGATGATGAATCCACATTAAATAATAAATAGGTGAGAGGTGCAGAATGAAGGCACGGGACTGATGAAGCAAGTAATCATTAACCACTAATGCTCTGACTCATCCCTGATGATCACCTGACTGGATGAGCTCAAGCACATTTCTGATTTGCTCCTGCCTATCCACAGTATTCACAGCAGTTATCATATCTTTCAACACAATTACTCTTTTCACACCAAACAGTGCCAAACAGTTGAGTTAAGTCGCTCTCCACCAGAAAAAAATGGAGCCATGTGAAAACGGCAACCCTGAAAATATGTTCAACTCAAGCATGACCACTGTTACACTGTGGATGGGAAGCACAGACCTATGCTTTTAATTTTGTTGATTTCACCAATATGTTGGCTGAGTGGAGGAAGTGTACATCTACCATCGTGCCATCACGTCATTGACGCATGAAATAAATTAAAATGAGACAAAAGATCCATAATTAAAATACTTTTGTACAGTAATAAATAGATCTGTCCGCTATTTACAGTTTACTGGACACATATTGAAGCAGAGTTTGAGTTAAAAACATTAAATCCTAAATATTTAAAAATTTTATCTGTTTGTTTTCTTGCTTTGTTCTGAGGATGAGGGGGTTGGCGCTCAGGTTTTCCCCCTTTTCGTCATCCTTCCTGTGGTAAGGAAGGCAGGAAGACAACAGAGAACACGCAGGAGAGAAGACGTACATGTAAGAAACAATGTCCTCCAATGTATCTTTCCTGTGGTTTCATCCTCAATGACTTCCAATTTTGGTGTTGTTTTGTTGTAGCTGCTGCTGTTAAAAGAGTTTTCGTTAAATTTGCCTCAGTGCATACATACACCCACACACATCCACACACTGACACACACCCACACAGATTTTGAGCACCCAATGCCTTGCTCTGTCCTCACACGATGCATTGTGTATTCTCCTACAGCCTCTTGCTCGCTCTGAGTAGCAGTTGCCTCTCGACACAGACCTAAGAACAGCTTTCTCTTCTAGCTCTCCAAACTTAGAGCTGAGTCCCTGGGGCAACTTCTTCCTCGTCTCTCTTAGCCTTTCGAAACATTAATTAATCTTCTTCTCGTTTTTCAAGGAGCCGTTCCGTTTGTGTTTCCCATTGGCCATGCTTTCATTATGGCAATGTCCATTGGCCATGTTACCATCATCCCTAGTGGTACTGCCTCCTCTGCTCTGGTCCCCCTTCAACAATCGGACCAGTCGGCGCAGGGCAAAGACAATCAGAGCCAAGGCAGCTCCCACTGTGACGATCACATCCAGCAGGAAGTATTGGTAGGGGGACACCTGGTATACGGCGGAGCGCAGGTGGTTGGCACCTTGGTGACGGAGGATGTAGCTGATCCAGTAGGCAGCTCTGGTCACAGGATGGCCTGGTTGGTCTTTGTGAATGTTGGAGAGAACACGTGCTTGCTGGCGGTACCTACACAGGAAGACAGAGGGTGGAGACATGGGAATGAGGACACAATGAGACAGGTCTCAATGGGTGATACAGAGGACACAAACATCATAAAACAACTGAACATGGAAAAAAAAAAGATCCCAATCACCATGAATTCATAAAGAGTTGTGATGCCATGACTAGTCACCAGATGGCACTAATTAACAATGACACCAATACACAAAGCCTTAAGACTTGGGAATCTTACCTGCTGTCTTTGATGACGCTGGTCAGGGCGGTGTAAAGGTCCTCCTCGGTCATGTACTTCCAGTATAACATGATACCCATACCTTTGGCTTCTACACGAGTCATAGTGTCATAATGGTCTCCGAACAGGGGCACACCTACCACCGGCACCCCATGATACATGGCTTCATAGATGCTGTTCAGGCCACCGTGGCTCAGGAAGGCCCTTGTGTTGGCATGGCCTGGAGGACAGAAAGCATGAGGGATGTTCTTTTGTGTTAGTCCTTTATGACAGGGCATATATTGTGCTGCATTATTTTTTTTTAGATTATTTGCATTATATAGAATAGAGCCCATGTTTGGCGAGCAAGTTTGATCTTTCGTAGAGATGCATGATAACTATCGGTACAGATAATTATCGGCCCAATATTGGCTGTTAATTATTGGTCAATAATTATAATTAATACATAATTATAATTATCGGCCAAAATACAGATAAGTGTGATAATTATAGTATATTATAGTTGATTATAAGTTGATTTGAAACAAAAATAAATCTTGATTTTTGAGTCATAACTGTTCTTATTTTAACTGTGATCACAGTAGTGATGTTGGTTATATTATTGGGTTAAGTCTTATGCACAGCTATAATGTTCTATTCATCTTTACTCACTACATCTTAGCTTTTCTTAACCTCAGTTGTGTATAAACTATTAAAAATGTTATCAGTTATCAGTATCAGCACTGGTTATGAGAAGCAGATAGTTATCGGTTATCGGAGGAAATAGGAGTTATTGTGCTTTCCTAGGCGTTTGTTTCATTTTATTCATACACACTGTGGTAGCCTGACTCACAAGAGAGCTAAAGGGAAAGATCTCATGGTCTTGTGTGGTGACACTTCAAACTGTCTATTACTGGCCCACCAGAAAGCCAGACAGCCATAATGTAGCCAATATTTGCAGTCTTGGCAAACCATGGTGCTATTACACTGCAACATTATACAATGCTAGCTGTCAGTGTCTGGATAGGTGTTAAGGTGCACATTCATCAGTCCTGACAGGTATTAACTGTGTTACACATGGTCATGCCACACAGCGTTACGGTTGATCAGTAGGCAAGCAAACAAAATCTAGTTTGCCACACCCCAAGGAACATCTTGCATAGAAACACTACAGTTCATGTAGGGTAAGTGTCAACACATGCCTTGAACCAGACGCATGAAGAAAATGATTTTAGAGAAGCTATCATATAAGCATCTGGGTTCATTTCAATGATTGCTCAAGTGCTGTGAGATTTATTTCAGTTACATGCCCCATTTTACTTTTGATAAGGCAAAGCAACAGTGACATTTACAGCGTGGTGTAATGTGCTCACCTATTAAGTCATTCTGAGGCATCCAGTCAACAAGCTTGGTATTGTTGCCAAGATTACTGGGTGGAACACCAGAGAACCTAAGGAGGGAAAAAGAAAATAACATTCATTGCAGAACAGGTTACTCAAGTGTAAAAATGACTTGTGGCAGTGTTATAGGTATGGTGGTCTTTCTGAAGTCTCTGCTGGCTGGTTGCCTGGCAGCCAAAAAGTCAAGGAAGTTAATAATAACAAAGCTCTGTTTGTTCACACACGGAGTTAACTTAAACTCATCGCCTTCCACTGCTGGTGGTGAACATGTACAGTACTGTGAGTAGTTCACTAGTGTCTGTAATTTTGAGCATGCCATACACATGCGTGCTGCATCACGACCCCCATCTGTCGATCTCTGTCTCCCTCCCTTGCTCAACTCAACTCTTTCATCTCTCTTTCTTTCTTCAACAAAGCACCAATTCACTGTTCTGCCAATCAAAGCCTACATTCATGCAGCCAATTATCAATGACACAATTCATTTGGCTTGGTCCCTGTCCCTCTCATCAGCCCCCTTCCTTTTTCCATCCTCTCAGTTTGGAGGGGCCAGTAGAAGCCAGATTCTTATTCTATGTTACGTACAATATCTCAAAGCCATCTGAAGTCAAATGCTTGTGGGTTAAAGTTTCAGATTGTTATCTCGGTTGACCTGTGGAACTGACATGTGACATTTAACACTGCAAAGATAATTCCTCACGAATTATCACAAACAGATGTGGCAAGCCAGGAGAAATCCAACACTCCTCATTACAGCACAGTACGTTTTTGCGCAGATAGGCCACAGCCTACCTGTTTCCAAACTGACACTGCAACCACAATCTGATCCCCACCAGTGACTCCTCCCAGCTCTTAGTCTGTGCCCTAGCCACTGAATTTCACTGAGTTGTCCAACCGCTCAAATTCTGTAACATAGCGACTTGCTTGCTGTTGAATAACACCACACATTTCGTAATCTCACCCATGCAGCATACACACATCTAAATGAGCAAGGCACTGGCAACCAAGGAAGACCACTGAAGTCAAAATGTTGGTTTGATGCTCTAAATAAACACTGTGTGTAATTAAAATGGTCAATTCACTGCTTTTTATTCATATCAACTTCACTTTCTCCTCTACAAATAATAAATTTATTCCTGGAAACGACAAACAAAATAAAACAAAAAAGAATCTCACATTCTCTCTTCTTTCTTATTATTGCACCTCTTGAACTTACATTGTCAGGCTGAGGTCTCTTTCTAGGGCCAGAGAAATGTTGTTTCTTGCACTTCCCACTGTTAGCTATTTGTCATGTTTGTGGTCTTGAAACCAAACTCAGACTGCAATCTGAAGTGTTTCCCTAGACTTGGCAAATCTCATCTTATCTGACACTATCTTTGTTAAAGACCTATAAACCATAGGTTTTCGTGGGATAGTACCAGATAAAAAACAGAATAGTACAATATTAGTTGATGACTATGATTTATACCTTGAAGTAAAAGGTAAAATGAAAACCTTGTGGAAAAAATGAAACAACATTAAGCATTACAAACAAAAACAGAAAAATCGTAAATCTAAAACTGATACTGCACCAGTCTATGCCCTGCACATGTCACTAATGCAAAACTACATTAAAAAACACACAATTATTCTGACACAGACACACCTAATGAAAGGTTACTTGGCCATTTTGTCATGGCTATGACATCATTGTGAACTGCGGAGTGTGTTTATACAAGTTACACACCAGCCAACCTTTGTATGGTCATGCAGAGGGGCATGTTAACGATTACCATTAACCCAGCACCTAGAGAAAAGGTCAGGCTTGGGGTCAGTGTGTATACCGGGATACAAACAATAAGCATAGCTTTGTTCTTGCAATCTGCATTAGTTATACAGAACTCTACCAGAATAGATTGAGCTACAAATTATATATAAATCCTATTGTCTGATAAATATCATGCAACATCAGTCAGTTTGGATGTCGAGCTATTATATAATAATCCATAAAATGGAAAGGAACAACTAAAAAATAAAGTCTGTGAACGTGGTCAATAAATCAAAGCCTCAAAAATGCTGAGATAAGAGTAAAAGATTGACAGATTTATGAATCAAATGCAAAAGCTCTGTGAGACTTGGCTGTGCAGTGCACCTCCGCTCTTTGTTATTTTTAGCATTTTTTTCTGCTCAGGTCACAGACGGTGGATAATTGCTGTGGGACTCTGTGTAAATGATTACTAAGGATTAGACTTCAATCACACCTATCTCTCTCACTGGGCAGGTGCAAACATTTTAGATAACTGTGACAGACCTGGCACCAGGCACAGATTTGCAGAGGGGCCTTGTGTTGCTTTAGGCCGGGCACAACTCTTTCTACAGCCTATTGTGGTAGGCCAATGTTATGCCTACTTTTTACACAGAATTCCATCTCCAGCAACAATAAGCCAATCAATAGACGATATTATTTAGAATCTCTCATAATAGCAGTCTAAAATAGAGACAGCTGACCAAAATACAGTCATGGAAAAAATTATTAGACCACCCTTATTTCTTCAGTTTCTTGTTCATTTTAATGCCTTGTACAACTAAAGGTACATTGCTAGCTAGATAGCTCATAAGAGTTTAATGTAAGAGCTGATATCTAGCCATTTTTCATGGTTTTCTTGATAATAACCAAAATCACTTAAGTTCTTACATCAATAGCTATGGCGCATTCCATGTTTTCTTTTCTGTCTGTTAGTCACATGATACACACAGGAGTTAGTACTGGATTGGATAACCATTGCATTAAAATGAACAAGAAATTGAAGAAAACAAGGGTGGTCTAATATTTTTTTCCACGACTGTATATACCCTATGAAAAATACAACAACACAAATTTTATAATTTGACATGTTTAACTGTCTTATTCACTGTTAAACAAATATAAAATGATGAATTAATTTATGACAGGGTTAGAGTTTGATCCCTGCACTGTGGTTGTGCCCTGAGCTCCTTCGCAGCAGTACTGTCACAATAAATGTTATAAACACATATGAG
>OMNW01011161.1:14745-34275 GCA_900303245.1 Selene dorsalis
GGGGGGGTTACAGCGGGCAACAATATGAAAAGAAGAGAAACCAGCAAGACAGGCTGTCAATAAATGAACTGAGATATGTGCAGTAACTGTATGTGAACTGAAGGTGTTAATTATCACCACACAACTTATTCAAGATCCTTCTTCAGGGAATGGGACCGATAAGATAAGAGCCACCACCACTTTTAACACAAGTGAATTCTTTCACAACACCTTTTGAATAATTAGTTTCCCTGAACTAAACAGATGACAATTGATAGATAAATGCAAGTTGGTAAAACCAAGGTAGGAACAGGCTCTTCCAGTTTTTTTAGACTTACAGAACTGAACACACACAAATGTAACAAAAGGACTAAAAAAAAAGAGGAACAACTTCTCCAAAGTCAGTCAGAAGCGTAACGATATGGATTTCCTCCACTCCCCTGAAACCCTACATTTGCATGTCAAACTAAGTGCCTATGAATTAGCCATTGTGTTGTCGCAGGACCTTTGTCACCAGTGCAACAGAGCCGTTATTTTATGTTCCAGCATAAGCATGTAGATCATGTATGAGTATAGATGAGCATTAACTTATCAGACACAAGGACACTGACTCCATAGAAGGATTGGACAATATGACCATATATAAGATGGAAACTTACTAAACATCAGGAGACGATAAGAATTTTTCATATCCCTTGAACATCTTTGGGTGTATTAGGCCTCTGTAGGAAATGTTAGACTCATTTATGACTTCACTGGAATTCTATATGACTTTTGAATGTGGTTCAGTGCCGGGTTGGCAGGTTAGTCATTTAAATTAACCAATTCATTTTCCAGTAAATGTACAAACTGCAATCTACATGACAGCATGATATGAAATTACATACTGTGAGGATTTTATCATTGTCAACCAATGCACCTCTGGAAGGATGTCAACAAGACTTATACTCACGGGGGAACGGATGTATTAGACCTTTTATACATGACAACACAACCATTAGTTTTGTCTGTCTCATGATGAGGTAATTCGCCGTCTGTGTGTCTCTCAGTACTGACCTGTGGCAGAGGGTTGGGGGGTTTGGTGAGGATGCCTCCTATGTACACCACATGTGGCAGGGTGGGCCTGGGGAACTCCAGAGCCATGTCAGTGCACAACATCCACAGCCGGCTGCCTTGCACCAAGTCAGCCATGGCCACTTGAGGCTTGACTCCGTGTTTCTTCATAATCCGGTCATACTTGGGTAATGCAATATAATGGACTCCAAAGCGTTGCACCAGGTAAACAGCTGTGTTTGTGATCCTCTGGAGCAGAGACATGCGGTCTGTCAGCAGCGAGTTGAATTCAGGTACATACGATAGCGGGGCTGGAGCACCGACCTCAGCAGGGTACCAGAGGCCTGTGCTAAACACGGCATATTGCACACCCAGGATGTGAGCTATCACAAAACCACACATTTCATTAGGGTCTACCAGCAGCAGGTCAAACTTGGCCTCCTTGAGGCGGGTCATTACCTCAGCGTTGCCAACAACGGCATCGCAGTTCTGAGAGTAGTGGTCAAGAATGTCAAACAGTTCCAGAAATGTTAGACGGCCTGAGAAGATGTTGCTGACTTTGGACTGGAGGAAACTGTCAGCTGTGCTGCTGTTAAAGATCCCTGGGTAGCGCTGTAGGTGGTAGTGAGGAGATGGGGGCACCTCACGACCCTCAGACACTAAGAAATGGCTCTCATGGCCCTCCTGGCTCAGAGCCGTGGCCAGAGTCTTGAAGATGTAGAGGTGTGATTCAAACATGATGGGCGGGACCACAATTACTTTAGAGCATGATGCACTGGGACTCCAGGTGAGGAGGCCAAGGAGGAGGAGCAGTGACAAAGGTAGTAGCATGGCTGAAAAAAAAAAAAAAGAGCAATGTTAGCACTGCAGAGCTTGAAAATAAAAACAGAGAACAGTCATCAAAAAGCATCAAAAGTATTTGCCAGCGATGCTCCAGAGATACAGAAACATCCCAGATTATTTACATCATACATACATTACACATTTAACAGTGGTTATTATATGGGAAAATACAGTAGGGCCTGATGTCGGGTCAGAAAAGTGGCTGAAAAAGACTCAGAAGGTAAAAAAAAAAAAGAACAGTTCATCACATGTTTATCGTTTGTTGTCTTTAAACCTGTATCTAAACTATGAACTTCACTCATGTCCACTGTTGTTTTCATAGCAAAGGAATAAATACATATTCACAATAGTGGGTGGTGGTGCTACACAGAACAGGTTTCTTGACGAAGGTTTTTGACATGTGACAAACAAGGACATAGATAATGGCACACTGACAGATTGGCACGAGGTCAGCTACTAGACATTAAATAGAGAAAAGGTTGCCAGATTCTCAAAAAGATTTCCTCTTTACCAGACATAACATACCTGATTTTCTCCAAGTGTAATACGTTTCCCAGCTCCCTCAGCCACATTTCAAACATATATATCTTTATGTTTAGTGCCCTTTCAGATTTTCAGGATTGTAAAATCAGCTTTCTGGATAACACTGTTGAGAGGGAAATAGCCCTAGCCTCACATCTACTTTTCACACCATCCAGATTGGCCACCTCAAACAATACAGTGAGTGGGGCTGGGTTACATGGATGGTTAAAGGCCTTAGTGAAAAACTCAAACAAGGAGCCCCATTAAAAAAATAGATGGGATGGTGTTCCTTCGTCACTGAGGCACTTAACACATTGGGGTGACACTTGGAGGAAATATTTTCTGCAATTTGGAGGGAGAATACTGTAGTCTATATACTACCTTAAATTGTAGTAAATTGTGCCTTGCATTAATTGAGCTATCATGGATGTTCTTAATACAAATCTCCCACATCTCGTCTGAGATTTCACTATCCAATTCTTTCTCCCAAGCCTCTTTAAATGGGTCTGACAAGCAGATAGGAGAATCCAAATCAACTCTGAGGCTTTCAGGTGTTCAGGTGTTATTACCTGTTGTTGTTATCTTCAACGTTATCATTACGTTATCAAGTGTTTCTTTATTGGGCTATTAAGGAGTGCTGGTAGAGAGGTGCGCTGATAAAAGAGGTGTTCAGTTTGTAACCATGCAGGCATCTCCTCTAGGTTATTGCCTGGTAATCACCCCAACCAAAACGAAAAAATATTTAAATGTGCAGCCAAATAATACGATTTAAATTGAGGCAGGCCAAAACCTCCCTCGGTCCGACTTTTAAAAAGATACTTCTTCGATATCCTAGGTATTTTACCAGACTAAATAAAAGATGATATAATTGAATCCAGCGTTCTGAAGTGACTTTGAGGGATGCATACTGGGATATATATATTTATAAATATTTATGGGAACCTTGGTAAAACTTTTTTTAAAAATTGTATATTCCTCTCCAACTGATCAATTTTCTTTTATGTCGTAGTAAATGACTCAACTCCCTTGTGACTATAATACCCGAACTTGTAAACTCATCTGATACAATTCTGAATGGAGATGTTTTAAGGAATGCCATATCTACTGAATTCGACAATGGCATTAGTTCACTTTTCCCTCAGTTTATCTTGTATTCTGAAAATGAGCCAAATTTATTCATCAACTGCAGCAACGGATATATAGAGGTTTTGGGATATATAACATCATCAGCGCAGGCCGAGATCTTATGTTTGAGTACCTAGATGTGTTATAGGGTGTATTTCAGGGCTAGAGTGTATACAAAAGGCTAAAGGTTCCAGAGCCAGAGCAAAGATAAATGGAGACAGAGGATCCCCCTGGGATTGCCAAGTCCAAATCTAACTAGTACAGACAGCATATATGCCATTCTACCTGGTCAAAGGCCTGGGATATTACAACCACATCTTCCATGTCACAAAGAGGACTATATAATATGTTAAACAGTCTTCTCATGTTAAAGTATATATGTCAATTAGGGATAAACCCTGCCTGGTCTGGGTGAATAACTTTAGAAATGTGACTGTTGAGAGGGTTTGCTAGTATTTTGCCTAATAGTTTAGCTTTTAATGGGAGAAGAGACACAGATCTATGTGAAGAGACGTTTGTGGGGTCTCTGTCTTTTTTCAGCAGTAGAGCAATATTGCCCTTATATAGTGTGTTAGTTAAGGAGCCCACTTCCCTAGAGTGATTAAACATATGCAGGATTAAAGGTGCCAGCAGTGAGCTGTATGCATTATAAAATTCTGCCCCAAACCCGTCAGGCCCAGGAGCCTTATTATTTGGGAACTGGGCTATTGCTGCTTTAACTTAACCTAGAGAGATCTCAGCATCTAACTCTGCTGCAACATCTGAACTGAATTAGTTTCTGCTCTACAGTTATTGAGAGAATACAACATCAACCTGCACTAATTGACCTTTGCCTTTCTTTCTGTGTATTTCAATTCCAACTCTTCATCCCTTTCATTGTGCAAGGTCGTCACTGACATGGTGTGGGTAGCACCAACGTCATTCTAAACCTCCAGCCGCTCTATTCTCAAACACAAACACAAAGAACCATTATCATGGCACCATGTCATAGCCTGTGCCCTATATGCCTACACTCTTTCTCCCTCTTACTTGGATTAATCATCAACACTCCAGACCTCTGACAGAGAACTATCAATTATCCAGGTCGTTTTTGATATACCAACAATGACTAACTCTCATTCTCCGTCCACAGGGTGTTAACACCTTAAGGAATGCATTGACCTTTGGAGGAAATTTTATTATGTAAAGTTGCACAAGTAAATGTATGATCATGGTTTTGAAATGGCACATAAACAAGCTAACAATGCACCAAACGAATCTACGGCCTGAACAGGGGCTGCTTCTTCATCTTGTTGTGCGCATTTTTTAACACAATGCTAACAATATAATGCAGCAGATGAATAAAAAAGTTGCAACCTACTTGGACAATAGCCTAACATCTCCCTTTAAAGAACACATCCTTCTACCCATTCTACCACTAGCTATTTAAACATTACAGTACTTAATCTCATACAAAGCCAACGAAAATGTACTACAATACAAGGCCTTGTAAGCAAGCATATGTGGAATGTGTAAGTATATAGCACTTATGAGCCCTAAAATGGACTGCTGAAGCTAGATAAGCTACTAAATTAGAATAGGACAGGTCTGCATAAATCTTAAATCTGCATTAATTTTGACCTAGTCCCTTTCAGGTGGTATGTTAGCGAGGGTGTGGCTGTTATGCACGTCTGTGACACACCAGTGGACCATTCATGTTGTACCCTTTAGGCTGTCATCCTGAATGCCATCCCCCCAGTTATCACATCATATTCTATCATCAGATTACCCTGTCCATTCTCGTTCTCATTACATCTCAATGTATATCAAATGGCACGGCGCATATTGTTTCTGCTGAGCATCTCCCGATAACATCTACACAGCATTATGTAGCATATCAACCACCTGCTCAATATGAAGGTTTTCTCAACAAACAGCTGGGCCCGGATAGTAAGAGGAATCAGCATGGCAACAATTTCGTTTAGCATTGTCCCGAGGATATCGTTTCAAACACTTCTCAGCCCAGACTGTTGATGGTAACTATAGAAACCAGCCACTGTCTACTGTGGACTGTGATGCGTCATGACTTAAGTTACTAACAATGGGGTCTGGTTACTGTGCACACAGGGAGAGCTGAGCAAATTATCTGGATTAAGAGAATTAAAAGATACGAAACAGTGAGGGGATGAAGAGAGGATGAAAAGCAAGATATCACAAAACTATTCTAAAGTTTGTAAGGAGAGGCCTTTAACATGGTGTAGCAGGTAATGGTCAGCAGGTAACACCCAAGAGATATATCAGTGTATTTATATTGTGATATCTATAATCTCAATCTTCTACCACTGATTAACAAGCACCGTGTATTAGGCATAAGTCACTGCAGGAGCTGTTTATTTTTCAGGTTCATCAAATACTCTGCATCTACATTTTCACCCGAGAATCTCACTCTCTCTAGATCATGTTAAATTTGTGAATATATCAAAAGTAATAAATGTATGTATGATAATACATATAATGCTAATAATGCTGCTTTTTGACATTCATGAATTCTTTTGGACACTATACCACTGTACACACCACTGTCCAATGTACTGACTATTATTACCAGCAAACTGTTGAAAACCTTTGTTTGTAAAAGTTTTGATTTACACATTTATTCAGTGTTGTGCGGCACTGAATAAATGTGTGACCCCACCCCCGCCCCCCAGCATTTTTACTCCAACAGGAGAAATGTCACCAACTGCACAAAGACTTGGTGAAAAATACCTCAGAGATGAATTTATTGTGCAAAACTTGAAACAGCATGAATAGGACTGAGAATGGAAAGGACATAATGGGAAATTTCAGTGTAACTAACTACCACTTTAAACAGACAAAACATAAGAAATTCTGACTCAGACCATAACTCTGTTATAATCTGGAATTAATGACTTCCATTGCTTCTTTCAGTTGTGTATAATGGAAAATCAAACCAATTACAGCTTCTGTAGAGAGAGTTTTTGCCCATTCAAACCAACACAAGACAGTAATTATAAACTAATTATTGCTCTCTAATACCATAATCTAGATTAACATTTTCTTGATTTAGCACAGCAGGAGGAGTAGCCTGGCTGCTGACACAGCGGGGGTTCATTAGCTCAGTACACCCTGTTGAGAGGGGAGTTGTGACTTCCAAGAACTGATATTAATTAAACACAAGTCAGGCCAAGTTATCTATTTTGTCTCTTCATTTAAATAGATAACTTGATCTTAAGTATCTTTGTTGGGTTGGAATCCGATTTAAGTCATTTGTAGGGGAATACAAGGTAAATAGGCCAAAGTAAAAGAACAACACCAGCCAAAGAGGCAGAGTTAACATTAGCTGTCAGATCAAAGAGCATATAGCTCAGAGACAGACTTGTAACCAACAATGGCTGTGTAGGTTACTGAGACCCTGAACTGTACCATTCAACTTTTATTAAAAATAATCTAATCTAAAATACTAACACACAACAAGGTGCCTGCACCAGTGTTGGGATACATGTGTGAAAAGGTACAGCAGCTCAACATCTACAGAGGCTAAAGGACTGTCCTTCTTTGTTATACTAAAGTCAAGAGCATTTGGATCTTTAATTTTGGTGAAAACAGATTGAAAGAGGAAAAAAAAACACAAGACTTTCCCATGTCAAGCCACATGAGAAGCTGTTTATAATAGCAACATGGTCTCTGTGTGCCCTTATCTCTTCGAGCTTCATCAGCATTTGACAGAGAGGGGTCTACACTGGCTATAGATTAATTTCACAGTGAGGATACATTACTCATTCGCTGCATGTCACATATTTAAATGTTATCTTAAAATGAACTGTTTTCATTTTCCATCCGGGCCAATTGTTACACAATACTACACAGACAACTACATATCAATGGACATGCCACTGGAAAAGGGCCCAGAGTACAAGGCCTTCTGCTCCTCCATACTAACTCAATGAACTTTAAACCCAGACAGAAATTTACCGTTTTCTCAACCCCATTCATTTAACCCCTCAGCCCTCCTCTCTCACATTTGAATCCTCTGACTTCTTAAAATGTCAGCTTGCCTGCTTTACTATTTCCTCTAATCCTCCCTCTGCTACAGCACAACCATCAACACACAGAAACAGGTTGGACAGAGTTCTTGTCTTTCCATGAGCAAATACTTGTTGTAGCCAAAAAACAAACAAGACAGTAGCCATCAATGGCATCTGAATAACCATAATGTAGGCAACTACGTAATAACAATAATAATAAAAACCTAAGAAACTGTGATGCAGTGAGTTGTACAATATAAAAAATATAAAACATATTATGGAAAATATCCTTACAAAATATATTCAACTGACTTCAACAATTCCTGACCTGTGTACACAAAAAATGTATGAGAGCTTTTCTGAGTCAGGCTGAATTAACACACTGAGCTCGCAGGTGTCCTAGTCTAAATAGGTAAAGTCAAAAAGAGAAGTTTGGTCAGGTCAAACAGGATTGAGGCAGAAGTTTAACGTCGCTTTCAGGTGATATTAGGTGATGTGACATGTGGAGTTTCATATCGACTTCGACAGGTGTCGTAGACAACTTCCAAACTGAAATCCAACGGACAGTGTAATGACAGCACATCTTGGCAAGAGGGCCACGTTTTATAACAATGTTTGTTTTCCTGACGCTAAACACGCACCCAAAATATGTAGTTCAAGTACCATACTGAAAGTCCGGGTTCAACAGTTCAAAAGATGCCCCAAGGATCATTTTTTACTATCAATAGGCAATGTGAGCACGTGAAATGTAATTTACACTGACATCCTGAAGACAATCACCTTCATACCAGGATCAACCAACCTCTGAATTTACAAGTCTATCATCATGACAATGTATCGCCCATAGTGATTTTCCAAATTCGCAAAGGACTTGAACGCAACGCAGCAACCTGTATCTCTTGGGAATTTTCGACCGTCTCACCTGAGCATTCAGTGAAAACAGCCAAGCGGCACGGACCAGTACATCGATAATTACCAGGCTAGACTATCCGTATGAAACTGTAACAGCGACAAAATAAAGGAGCAAAAGAAAGAAAGAAAAAAAGTCGTTTATTTTGCAGAGTCGACTACAACAGGTTGTGTTCGTGGTACACCTGTGGCGACGCTCATTTGTGTTGGTCTTACCTTGGTACTCGGACGTCGACCAGCAGAAGTTGAGAGGGGTGATACTCCTAATTTTCTCCGAGAGGATTTAGAGTGTCGGGGAGGGAAAACAGAAAAAAGTGATGAGGACTGAGGGGGAGAAAAGCGGCTGCAAAATAAAGCGGGTCCAGGGTGTGGAGCACGGGCAGAGGGAACATCAGCAGAGTCGTAGTGTCTTTCACAGTGGCTGAAAGAGGCGTTTCAAGATGAACAGGAAGGGAGTGGCAGACGGGGTTGGTGGGGGGGGGACAAACGTACATGGGGTTGGTTGAATAAAAGTCAATGAGGGTGGGGGAGTATCGACCCGCACAGGTCCTATTTACCTCCTCACCAAGTGACTGCAGCCGTGTTGATACTGTCAGCAGGTGGGATGAGAGACAGAAGCCTGTACGTTTAAGCTGATAAAAGAGATGACCTCATCTCAGTGTGGTACATACCTGTTGGATTATTCTGGTAATGTGAATGCAATGTGTATTAGGCTGTTTATTGATATTCCAGGTGGTGGGAGCACTTTAGACAACACAAATGACAATCACAAATGATTTTGTGGCAACTATAACAGTTTTTTTTTTCATAATGGATGAATCTATTCTGAATCAAATTTCATTAATGCAAACTCAGTGGAATGATTGAAAAGTTAGAATTTAGAATATCTATCTATCTATCTATCTATCTATCTATCTATCTATCTATCTATCTATCTATCTATCTATCTATCTATCTATCTATCTATCTATCTATCTAATTTCACCCACTCACCTTGTGTGTGTGTGTGCCTCTAAAAGATTGATGACTCAGGGTAGAAGATAAAGTTCCTGATGGGACTGGAATTCAGCGCTCTGTTTTACTAAACCATATTCTGAAAAAGGCTGCTTGGGTAATATATAATCACTGAGATAATGAGCTATCCACTGCAAACTGTTGTGCTGAGCCACATTATTAAACCACGTGCACCGGCGCATGTGTGTTTTCTGGCTCAACACAAAGACTGTGTTATAAATTGCTTAGTCTTAGTCTATTCATCTACCCGCTCATTTATTTACAGAAACCCAACACAGTCAGGTGTGCTCTAGGTGTGTGGTAGTGAAAACAAAAAAAGTTGTTGCACCATTGTAAATCTCCTCAGGGGAAGGTTTGGGAAAAGGTTGGGTTAACTCCCTAACAGCAAACATTTAGGAGAGGACTGATGCTTATCACACAGAGAAGAGGTGGAGATAAAGGACCGAAAGAGTGAGTTCATTGTGATTACGCTGATGCAGGGACTTAACTGCCATACAGAAAAGTAGGTCTGTTTACATGATAAACACACACATGCACACACACTTAACCTGAAGGAGATGCAAAGTAATTAACGGCTGGGTGGGGGTTGGAGAGCGGAGCCATAATGTCAGTTTAGTTAAGGACAAATGGATGTTTCTTCTCTAACAGTGATCCATTTGTTCATCCATCTGCCCTACACACACACACACACAGTTCTTGTCTTCCGATACATTCACTGCCCTCACCATCCCATTTCCTCAGCTATGCCCTGAGTCATCACAATACAGTGTGCCACCCTAACACTGGTTAGTTAGCCTCAGTGTCCCACCAATCCAAAAAGGCATGTGTGTGTGTGTGTGTGTGTGTACAGGTGTAGCATATCGCTGCTGCTGCTGCTCCTGCTGTTGCTGTTGCTTTCTCACCATTTGTCTGGCTCCTGGCTTCACTCTCACTCACTTTGCCCCATACGCTATTTCTCTCTGTTTCACTCTCTCCTTTCTCTCCTCTCGTCTCCCTCACCCTTGCTTTCGCTATGCTATTCTCTTTCTCTCCACCCCACTCCCTCCTTTACGCCCTCTCCCTCCCCCTGAGATATCAGGTGTGTTACCTGAGCTCCATATCAATAGTTAATCACCCTGGGACACCCAATATACACAGAGCATGACAGAACTCTCCCGTGGAGAGTTGGGGTGGTCATGGTGTGTGTCTGTGTGGGAGAAAAAGAGAGAAAGGAGTGAGGGCAGGGTGGGGGCGCTAAGACCTACACATTTTGAGAGAAGGCAAAAGCTGCTGAGAAGCAGAGTGTGACAGTGAGACTGCAGAAAAAGAGGGATGGCAGAAAAAAGAAAAACGTGAACAATGTTGAGAAAGCAGAGGGAGCTTGGATTGTGTAGTGCAACGCAATAAACCATAACTTACTGATACTACTGGTACTGATAATTATCAACAAGATATATAAATACCACTACTTTGAGCTTGTCTATGAAGAATAATACAGAATTATAAAAGGAGAATAAAGCACTTGAAGCAACATGGCAGCTCAGTGAAACAAATGGAGATTACTTGGAGAGTAGAGACACGTTTATTTATTTAGGCCTCCACTATCTTTGAGTTATTTTTTGTTTTGTTTTGTGAACTTGTGAATTTGTGAATGACTCTGCTTCCCTATTCTGTCCCCTAGTGGACAAAGGAATGCAATTACAATGAGGTGAGCCGTGAACTATCATTGTTGAGGTATTGACCTATTATCAACAGGTACTGTGATCCTTGGGGTGATGAATTCTTAATTCACATTTTTCTGCAGTGGTGTGTGAAGGGTGATTAGGAGGAGTCTAAGAACATACACTATCACCTGCCCTGCATACTGTGAAGCTCAAATTTGTGATATGGGCTACACACATAACGCTGACTTGACTTGAAGACTCCTCTGGCTACATGATTCATTAATAAGAGGCCACTTGTTAAAAAAAAGCTTTTAAGAAATGTTTATAAAAATGTTGCTCTTCTCATATAGTACTACCAGTAACAAAGAACCTGTTTCTATATCTTATGTTTATGTTCCACCACTTTGCACTGTATCCAAACTAATCCTAGCGACAGATATGATATGGTGTGCAGTGACTGACATAAGCTCCGTGTGTTGCATGATAAGAGTTATGATGTGAATTTACCTGATGTATAAACAAACTTTAAGATGTTTTAAGTGCTTGTCTACTCTGGTTAAACTGGAATGTCGGTTGTGGTGATGTAATGTACAAGAGACTTGTCAAACAACAACATACTGTAGAGCTGTTGTTGCTGCAGTACAGTCCATCAACCACAATGAGACTGCTGTTATTAAAAGTTATACTTGACATATTTTAAAATGTAAGAGTCCCTTATTCCCCAGTCAACATTTACTGAACCACCTGACCCCAAAAAAGTGGCTGGAGGGTATCTGTTTGCTGACAGGATCAAGATGCCCTCTGGCAATATGGAGAGTTCAGCCAGGGCCTAAGGGGCCAAATATTATATCGTTGAATAAAAAAGTAGACAGAAAGTGCCCGACTTTATTCAAAACAGCTCACACAGATGTGCTGATTCTGCTTACTCTGCAATGGACATTTAGACATTTACCAGATATTAAAATATCAGTGAGTAAATTTACATTTCATTTATTTCTCCTGGAGTCATAAGTGGAATTGCACTGCTAAGCTGAAACCAAATTGAATGCCGCTGATAGTGTGAAATGGATGACAAGAATGGGAAGGAAAATAATGTTTTTAATTATTCATATCATGATCAACTATCTCAAGCATGTCCCTGGCCTATGTGCACCCAGTGATATATTCAGTGCACCTAATTCAGTCTAATACCACACTTCTGCAATAACTGCTGCCTTTATGAAGGTTATAGTTTTTCTTCAGTGAGGTGTTGATTCAACTTTATGGTCATTTAGGAGGCTGCAGTTTGTGGTGCTTTATACTTAGTGGTGTGTCTATCATTTTCCCTGCCCTCAACGACTTATGGGTTGGACATAATTTTAGGAATAATACATCTCCCCACATGATTCAAGAGCACCACACACCACAGCCCCCACCATAACCACACAGTTGAATCAGTGCCTCTCCAAATAATAAAGCAACATATACTTCAGGAAGGGAAGATCAATTGCAGGACTATTGTATTAGAGTGCATTGTTTTTAGTGATGTGTACCTAATAAAATGAGAACTCAGTGTACAGAGACAGAGTAACTTGGGAAGAAATACATAAAAAAAATGTTAGGAAAGAGAGGAGATTTTTTATGGAGAGTTTTTTTTTTTATCGAGAGCAACAGTGAGGAGGAAAGGGAAGATGAATTTCTCTGGCAGATTTTAAGGGGTGGATTTTCTGGGAGAATATTTCTCCGTTGGGAAGCCAGGGGTCAGTAGTCCTGACTGTGAAGTGATGAGCCTGGTCAGCACAGAAAAAGGGACAGCCAAGTCATGTGGTGGAAACATATGAATAAAATGACTTACATGTAAAGCCTCTCACAGCCATGTCCATATTAGTGTGCACATGCCCAGCTGACCACTCTGACATGGGAGAATTTAGGCAGGTTTAACAGTGCAGTTTACAGCCTTCTAAGATGGAGCAACTGGATGATTTGTCCCAGGAGCCCAGTAATGAGGGCTGTGACAGTAATACAGAGAGGAAACGACTCAACAACAAAAATGAGCTGGACTGTATCCTGATGTGTCTGATCCCTTGGATGTGGTGTGTAAACATGAATGGATCAGGTTGAAGCTACATTTACGGTTTGTTTTTTTGTTTTTTGTTTATTCAGAAAATTAGCCGTCTTCACTCATATTGAGATTCTTTGCAGGATTCAGTTTAGTGATAGAAGATATAAATTTTATCTATCAAGAATAAATCACATTGTCACAAACATTTCATGAGAAGAGGTAAAAAGAAAAATATTTTTTCCAACTTTATGGGCAACCGTGTATAACACCAAATGACACCAAAGGCAACAGTTTAAAGAGGAACCATGCAGGACTTTTACCATTGCTATGCTACATTTTTACCTCAATTAAACAGCTTCTGAGTAATTGTGATGGTTAGATAAATGACTTACAACTTTTTACAGACAGAATGGAGGCTCTCTGTCTTCTTTCATGTTACAGGGGCGCATTTGTGTCGCGGTGCTGCCGAGACGAGAGCTGGGACACCGGGTCGGAGGCACTGATCTTGCAAGGTTGTTTTCGGCCAAGAGACACTACGTGGAAGGCAGAGAGTCGTTTATTTAACCATCACAATTATTCCGAAGCTGTTTAATTAAGTTAAAAATGTTGTATAGTTAAGGTAAAAATCCTGCATAGTTTATCTTTAACTTTTTTTTGTGCTATGTATTCTTTGTCCTTGGTGAGAGAACATGCTGTGGAGACCATATGACATAGTAGATTTGAACCATGTGGAAACCATATTGGTTATTTGGTTAAACATGTTTGGAGCATTAAATGCAGAATGTTCATTAGATTCAGAGAGCCAAGCTCGTGCACCATTGTTGTGACAATTTGGAACAAGGCCCCTGTTATTATGCAAAGAGATTCTGTGAGTTAATGAATGGGAAGCTGTCATGCAAGGTTTTGTGGCTTATTTGGAAGAGAAAAAGGCGATAGGGTCATGGACCTTATTCTGTTTGCTGGACGCTATAAGGACTTGTAATAAATGCAGACCTGTAATTATTGTCTTGTAGTGTTCATGGGTGTTATTGCGTGTTAATCATGTGATGTTGTGATTTAGTTCAGTGCTATCCCCTTGTGTATGTGGAGTAAGTGGTGTTTAAAATAATAGAGAAAAGAAAGACCTCGTATTAGAAACACTTCTCAACATAATCTGCTCAAAATGTTGAACTGAACATTGTCAGCTTCATCACTGCAGGGCTGTTGTATCAGATCATATAATAGGTGTATCCAGTTAACTGCTTAATCAATTAATATTGATGACACGACCTTGATTCAATTCAAAATTCCACATCTATGAGGGACTGAGTATATTCATTTGTTATTTGTGGTGTATACAATATATATATAAGTATCTTAATTGTGTTTACATGGATTTAATGTATAGCCCTGATTGTCAGTTCATTGTCTGTACTTCTACAATTTAATATAACAGTCACAAGTTCACATTTAGGAACATTAAGTTCCGCTGCTGGTAAAATCAATACCCCTTTGACAGTTTCACTCAAAATTTAACATTGTTGTATTAGTAAAAAAAAATGGCTGAGGTATTGGATTGAATTGCATTAGATTTTACAGGCACATAAAGTGGCCATTGAATGTGCCTTAAAAGCTGTTGCCGTGGAACAACGGGAGTGTAATGTACAATAATCACCACAAGGGGGAAAACAAACACCATCAACCACATACACTGCAGTATCTGTTGCCATTCCTTGATTCATAATATTCCAGTGACTGCATGGTACAAAGTGAAATTCAATCATTCACCGCTCTTTCTGTTGGTAATGTCTTATTTGTGTGTTCATTTTCTGAATCACATACAAAGATACTCTGTGTATGAATCAACTTTTAACATATAGGATGTGATTCAGGCACCAGACCCAGATTAAAGACCTCCTATCAGGTCTCCTGACTTCAAATGTGGGACCTGTCCATATATTTCCAGCCATGGCAACATTGACATGATGACTGTGTTTGGTCATTGTAGATCAACTCAGGAAGAGCAGTCATTTCTGTCTTAATAAACTTAAAAAATAAACAGACATCATAATAAATACAACCGTGAAAGACATATAATTTTGTTTGGTGGCCGGGTGGCCATCTGGAAAATTATTCTGATGCAATTTACAGGGGTCCGCAAGTCAAAACATCCATCCATCCGTCCATCCGTCCATCCATCCATCCATCAATTATCTATATAGCCTATTATCTCCTTTCTAACAACTTCTCTCCCTCTCTCTCTCAAGTCTCTTGTCCTCTCTTATGCTCGCTCTGGCTCTGTAATCACCCTCTCAGCGATGGCCATTTTGTTTCTGTCTTCCTTATCTTCAGTTTGCAGTTTCCCTCTCTGTCATTATTCTGCTATTAGCGTTTCATCCTGGGGCTAAAACACAGGACTCACACTGACCTTATAGTCACAGCTATGCTCAAAACGTCTGCTTTGCAAGATAACACACTCACCCCCACCACTCCTCTCTCTCAATCCATCTCGCTCCTTCAAACACACACACGCACATACACAGTTCAAAATACATTCACTCGCATAAACCTACACAGCCATGTGCACACACCTACACACACAAAGTTCTGGACAAAACTATTTCATTCACTTGCAAACCTAAAGAAATATCTTCATACACAGAAGAATGGACATGACATGAAATCCAATTAGAGCTTCATACACACTTGAGTTTATCTTCTGTTGATCTGTTTGTTAATACCTTTCACCCCACATCATTATAGAGAGAGACAAACAAGGAAAGACAGAAAAAGAAAAAGAATGGATGCCTCTCAATATTATAAGGCTTGATTATTTCAAACATTGTAATTTAATCATTCTGAGCGACACTTATGCCATTAGTAGTTTTTCATGCACTTGGATCAATTCTCCAGTGCTGCAACTCACTTTCTTCCAGATTACATATTGACATGTCACATTACATAGAGATAGCCTATATAATTGAATTAATGATGGTCGGAGTCAGATTAGCTGTCTCAGTTTCAGGGTCCTACTCACGTGCAGGCTGACTCACTGTTACACTGTCATGACAAGTTAGTGGGACAACAGCTATCATAATTGTTATAAGGAGTATCCATACGTTTCCTGCTCTGTGTATGTTGAAAAGGCTGATGACGTTGCTTTCAGCTTTGTGGTGACGATGTCTTTGAGTATGAATTGTGATCTAATGAAGAAGTGTCTTTTTTTGAGAGTGTGCTGTAGAGACCTTAACTGGTCTGCACAGACCCCTGACCTCAGCCCCATTCAGCACTTTTGGGATGAACTCGGTTCACTCTGGTCAAGGTCAATGTTAGCACCTCAGCTTACTAATGCTCTTGTAGCTGAATGTGGAATGAAACTGTAGCAAGTCCCAGACATCAGCTTCTGAAATTTTGTGGAAAACTATCCAAGAGAAATGGAGACTGTCACAGCAGCACATTATTTAACCATGGTTTTAGGAAGAGATTCACAAATATCACACAAGGATTTTCTGTTTGAATGGTAGACATAGTGGCCACAATACAGTCGTGTTTTTAAAATGCTAAGATATTTTATTCCATTGAAGACTTCTCTGTTTAGTTTTTTTTTCTTTTTCAGTTATGCTGATTAAATTCCTTAACTTACACTAATTCTCTCTTGATGGATTTTCTACTTCCTTTTGCCCCAAACCCTCTCACCTCTTCTCCCTCGTTCTTCCATTTCCTCTCTCCCACCGTCTCAGTGAGCAGGTGCACAGTGACAGAGTCACTGGGCTGTGAAATCTCCACTCCTTGAGACACGTGTCATGCTCTCCTGTCCAAATACACACAAACACACTTGCACATATAGTCACACACACTTACACATTATGTTGTTTTTGTCCTACTTTTCTTCAACTCCCTCCCCTCTCCTTCCTTTTCTCTGTGGCCTGTGTAGCAATCGAGTCAACAGTGTGTGATGTCCATGAATATAGTTAGAGGAGAACAAAAACGGAAAATCAAACTGGAGAGGAGGGAAAAATCTATGCAGGCTTTTATTAAGCAACAACAGAGGTTTTCTGCGTGTGTGTGTGTATAAGCATGCTTGTGTGAATTTGTGTGTGTGACAGTATGTGTGAGCACCCTGTGTGTCTCTCCTGCATATGTCTCTGACCACATCTACATCTTTAATGTCTGAGACTGAATAATATATGAACCCCCTGGGCTGGAAGACACACACAGACACACACACTCAAAACACCTCCTCTCCTGCTTCCATTTGCAGAAATGTCATAAAACCGTAAGCTGTGAAAAAATAATAATAATAATAATAAAAAAAAAATAAATATCCGCCCTATGTTGGGAAGACCCCATCCTTACCATCCGTCACCATCTTCACAACTATCTCATCTTACCCAAGATCAGGCCACCATGGTCTGATCTAAGAGAACAAAGCACAGCTCAAAGCAGATCAGGTCTTTGTGCTTCTCCAACCACAGCAGCTTCTCTACTATCAGTTTCCTGTTTACATGCTGCACACTTCCGGTTGGAGGGAACACACACCTCACATCAAACATTATCTTAACCTGTCTGCACCTGTGCGTGCTTCTCAACAGTTGACCATTTAGCATCTCAGCTGGTTTTGTGTGACTCTGTGATGCAGTTGTGCATACTTTATACTTCTAATTTGACTTTCAAATATCTGCACCCTGTCATCTTTTTCACATGCCCACACACACAAACATATCTCTTTTTCACAGCCTTTTGTGAAGATGAGGATGCGAAGCTGAGGTCAAGGTTGGTTTCTACAGCAACTGTGCATAATAACATCGTGACCTGCCTGACCACCAGACTTCTGTGTGAAGAGCCTAGTGATTTGAATATGCTCCAGCTTGCCTTCTTTGCATGGTTTTTGCTCTTTTATTTTCCCATAATCCTGTTCTCTGACCATTTCTTGACCTTGTTCAACCACTGAATAGAATGAGTGGAGAAGCAAAGATGCATCGAGAAAGGTCTCTGAGGAGCTTGATGAGTATGGAAATGATTTGAATTATGAGCTATGGACTTTAGTTACAGTGTAGTTGATCCTCTACTGGAGATTTTCATGTTCAATAGCACTCTCCACAGACATGTTTAAAACACAGGTGTGAGGAAAAAATCTTTTAGAAGAAAGGAGTTTCTCTCCTCCAGCTGAGCTGCAGAGACTTGGAGAATCAGTGCCAATACGGAGCATTGAAGCTGTTCTGTTTATTCCTTTAATTTGACACCCACAAAGAGCTAGCAACGCTCAAACATACAAGAAGAATTCCCTGGAGTCTATCTGTGTGCCAAATCTGCAGCAAAAAGCCCCTGTGGTGTCCTGTTGAAGCCAAGTACAATCAAGTACAAATTTTCCCTCTTGAAACACACTCAACCATTCTGAGGAGGAGGAGGAGGAGGGAGAGGAGGAGGGAGGAGGAGGAGGGATGTTTTCTGGGCTTGCATGTCCCAGAAAGGGCTAACTTAACAGGGAACAATTCCACCCACCTCCACAAATCATCCAGAGTGGGGCCATTTAGGTGCATTTCAGATGGAAACCATGTTATCTTGTAGCATCAATTTACAGTCCTGAGCTAACCTCTGCCAGGAATGTGAGAAAAACTCTTTCATGAGTCATTTCACTGAACAAACAAGCCTGAGCTCCAGTGTGATGGTTGTAACAGAGCAGAAACATGACATAAATAAAGGAAACACAAGAGGTCAGGCTCAGCAATGTGGGTTTTTCCCCTATATAATGTATGTGGGTTATATATGTAGCCTAATGTGATATATTATAATGAGTTAAGGGTGACTTTTTAAACGGTTGTTATTTGTTTTATTTTGTTTTGTCATGCCTAATTTGAAAGATTTCTAGAACTTCCTATATTTTTTCCTGTCGTGAATCTCTCGTCTCTTTAATCTGTATCAAATGAGTGCTCGGTTTCTTTCTCACAAGAGGTAATCAGTGGGAAACACTTAAGCGGTGGCCTGATAACAGCCCACAGCGAGCCATCAGGACCGCTTCCTACCGCACTGAGGAGGGGAGGCAAAGAGAGAGAGAGGTTGGGGAAAAAAAAAAGAAAACACAGCGCAGGGCCCGCGCACGGTGCCATGCGCGTTCCCGTTTTCTGCTGCGCACAGAGGGAGAGAGAGGTGGGGAGGGAGAGAGAGAGAGAGAGAGAGAGAGAGGGCTGCTATTACTAGTGACAGAAAACGGCAGCGAGCACATACAGTCTGGAGAGCAGCTGATGCGACAAGGTAGGTGAAAAACACCTTAGTGTCTCTATTATCGGTGCTGGGGGGGGGGTCAGCGTCCATCGCTGACGTGATGTAGTTTACATTAAACTGCCTTTGTTTTGCAATGCGTTTGCGGCGTCCTACAACCTGATCCCATGTCCTGTCT